>JAVHLV010000550.1:0-29742 GCA_036785495.1 Colletotrichum neosansevieriae
ATAGCTTAAACCCTTTTAGTTCTAGCTAGAAAGCTTATTAAAGATAAGGCTTTCTAGGACTTTCTAGACCTTTCTATCCACAGTATAGACAGTATTATTAATACTGTAATATACTGTGTTATATTATCTAGTATATTATTAAGTATTATTATTTATTATATATTTTATAGGTCTTATTTATAAAGGGTTTTTAAGATATTTAAATAATATCTTATACTTTATAAGCTTACTATAGACTTTTTTATATTTTTAAACCTATTTAGCTATTAGTTAGAGGCCTTATAGAACCTCCTTCTTATTAATAAACTATTATATCTATTTTTCTATATATTTATATATTTTAGTAAACACTATCTCTACTTACTCTAACTAGTTATTTATAGATCTATTTTATACTTTTATTAAGTTTATAGTTATAATACAGCCCCCTATAAAAAAGACTATAATAAATTCACCTAGTTTATAGGTATAATTTGGAAAACACTATAGAGGCACTTTAACCTATATCCTCTACTAGTTAAGGATAATAATATAGAAACTTAATATATTTCTGCTAGTAAGCAAACCCTTATATAAAGTTAGATATATACTCTGGCTAAATAGACTAGCAGAATAGTAATAGTATAGGTAATGCTATGCTATATATAATAGGGCTAATTATATTAGAGCTAAGTAGGCTACTAAGGCTCTTATAGCTTAGAAATACCTTTACTAAACCTTCTAGTAAGGTGCTGTAAAAAACGCCTAAAAGGTAAACCTTTTAGTAAGATATATATAAGAGATAACTCCTTAACCTTCTAAGAGGTTTTTATAGCTAGAAGTATAAAAAGCTCTACTATAAGCAGGGCTTTATACCTATCTCTCTCCCTTATCCTTATTAACCTATAATAAGTCCTCTAAGATATTAGTATTAGACCTAGCATATTAATATACTAGCTATATATAAGGCATACCTGTTAACGTTAATAATATATAAAATATTATATAATAGTTTAGTATTAATATAATTAATAAGGCTTTCTGTTTTATTAAGCAGCCTGTATAATACTAAGAGCATATTATTAGCATAGCCCTTAAAAGAGCTCTTATTAACACCTCTATAAGGAACTTATAGATATGCTAACTTATTCTATATAAGTAAGCAGACTTAGTAGTAGAGGTTAGATAGATTATTAGACACTCTATAGAGTGGCCCTTCTTTAAATAGACCCTCTATAATACTAAGGCAGAGATAGCCCTTTAGGGGAATATTAGTAAGTATAGCTTACACTAAACAGAGAGAGTATTGCTAATAATAGTAAAGCTGTGAAGGCGTTAGCTAGCCTAATTAAATAAGGGGACTGCTAGCAGATAAAGCAGTGATAGAGATAGTATTAGCAGTGCAAGTAATAGGCAAGAGGATAAGTTAACAGATATTATTATTAAACTGCGAAGTTGAGGATTATAAGGCTATAAGCTAATAGATAGGTATATATAAGTATAGCTGTGGTTAGGATAGGATTATATAACCAAAGGCTATATATATTATTAGGAGGCGTGGCATAGAGTTAGAAGGTCTGTTATAAAGCAGGTAAAATTACTGTGTAGTGGCTAGAGGCCTTTATACTTCTATAATAGTTATTAGGTTTATATAAAGCTATAAATATATTTTCTAATTACTTATAAAGGGGTTAGTTATAAAAGTTATAATATAAATATTAGCTATACTCTCTTCTCCTAGAGACCTAATCTCTCTAATTTATAGATATACTTAATATATCTACTCTATAATTTCTTATATATAGCTTTAGAACTATAAGTCTTAGCTAGATAGTAGTATTTACTAATACTTCTCTAGCTTTATTATAGATTTATAAAAGATAATATTAAAGTAGATAATAATCTTATTCTACTTTAGTATCTATATTCTATATACTTAGTCTCTATAATAACTAATAAAGATATCTTTCTGTATATATATTACTATCTTTTTACTCTTAACCTAAACTTCTAGATTAATATAAATAAAGTAGGTGTTCTTAATAATCTATAATTAGCTTATATTAAGTATATAGTCTCCTCTTAGGCTTAATAACTTATTATAAAGTACCTAAATAAGTATTTTATCTCTAATAGCTATAGTATAGAAGTAGTTAATAATATAAACTATTACTTTAAGTAAATATAACTATAAATCTACTAAAATCTCTAAATTAATACTTAAAGTATATATCTTATCTAAAATAATCTAAATTATATACTCTACTATACTATTCTATTTATATATATATTAAAGTAATAACTCTATCTTTATTCTATTATTCTATAGTATAGCCTTAAGTTAAGTTACTATAAACTGTTTTATATTATCTATATAGATAATCTTTACTATTATATTAAAGATATTCTTCTATCCTTAGAGATAAATCCTTAACTAATATATTAACTTATTCTTTATATCTATAAAGGTAATTACTTGGAAATATATTTTAGTATCTATAATTAAGAAGAAGTACTTAAAATACTTTACTAGCTTTACTTCTCTAATATTAATATAGAGAATATCTCCTGCCTTCTCTATATAATATTTTAGTATTTATAGAGAGTATTTTAGGCTCTTTAAGAGATTATAGATCTTATAGAGTTATAAAATCACTAACTTAGGGAATATAATATAGCTCTTTATTATCTATATAGTCTTTTTTATCTCTCTAAAGCCTAAGTAACTAAGTCTTCTATATTAAAGCTTAGATTTAGTCTTCTGCTATATAGTATATATTACCTATATATCTAAATCTTATTTATATATTATATTAAGGTTAAATCCTTATTAATATATATTAAGTATTATAAATACTTACTTATTAGCTTTAATGAGCCTATTTTTATTAAGGTAATCTCTACTAAGATAAAGTCTCTCCTTACTAAATATATTAATAGAGAAACTTAGTATATATAGTATATTTTATAAATATATTAACTCTCTATTATTAAAATATAGTATAACTATTTCTATATACTTAGGGTAGATAAAACCTCCTCCTATATATATTATATATAGAGTTATTAATAGAATATACTTATTATTATTATACTATAATATATTATTTATTATATATATATATTTATATCTATATTCTATAGCTAAGCACTATTACTTTACTTAACTATCCTTAAAATAGTTTTTTCTCTTTTAGTATTCTTAGGTATAGTTTCTTATACTAAGTATATTTTAAAATTACTCTATACTACTTAAAAGTTATTTAAGTCTATAAAGATATAATAAACTTACTCTATTATTTTCTAACTCTCCTTTATAAACTCCTTCTTAGGTATATCTATCTTATTACTACTCTTTTGCTATATTAATAAACTTTTATTATTAGCCTTATAGATAAAGTATATTTACTATATAGTATTAATATAGCTATAGCTATAATAATTATAGTTTATATAATCTCTCTTCTTAAGCTTCTTTTTAGTATCTTTCTTAAGTACTTTATTTATTATTTAAGTAATAAATAAACTTTACCTTATTAGTTATATAAGCCTTATCCTAAAGATCTACTATAAGTTCTTTAACTATTATTATAGATCTATTATAATACTTTAACCTTTAGTAAATAGCTTAGTTATAGTACTGCTTTTCTACTCTTTAGATAAATACTTAAATAGTATCTTTAGAAAAAATAGTACTATCTACTCATTAATATCTATATTATAGCTTATTAAACTTTAAGATATATAATATAAGGTTACTCTTTATAAACTTAAGGATATATATCTAGTTTTATAATTATCCTCTTAGGATAATACTAATATTAATATATATCTATATAAAAGTATTCTAAATCTTAGAACCACTCTATATATATATCATAAAGAATAAAGACCCTTCTATAAGGTTATTATATATCTTAATTATAATCTAGAGATTCTTTACTAAGGTTAATATATTTCTAAGAATTACTCGATAAATTACTATTAAGATTTATATTTATATTAACTATATAATCTAATTTATATATCTCTTTAGGTATAAATCCTTAGGAAATTTTATCTTAAGGCCCTTAAACTAATCTAAATCTAGTTTAGGAGTCTTGCTAAATATTTATATTATTAATAAAGTATTTATTATTATAATATCTAAATAGTTAGTTTCTTTCTATATACTAAAGTAAGAATAGATTAGGCTTACTAAAGTTCTTAATAGTAGTAACACTATTAGGGAGAATATATCTTTATTACTATTATTAACTATAGATAGTGCTAGAGTAGTTTCTTATATATTTTATAACTATATTTAAAAAGTATTATGCTCTTTATATATCTATTAGTAAGTTAACTAAAGCTTAGTAATTTTCTACTAAAGATCTATAATAGCTTATTTTAAGGCCTTACTATCTCTAAGCTCTATAATATACTTATTATAACTATAGATAACTATATAACTTCTTAAAAGTATATTAATATATTTATAATATATATATTATATTAGATTATTATATAACTTTATTTTACTATTTTAATAACTACTATAAAGTAGATCCAATTTATAATATTATATAGATTATATTACTATATAATAATAAAGATTCTATATATAGTTAAGAGTTAGAAATAAGGGTTTAATAAGTATATTAATTAAAGTTATATAAGCAAAGCTATCCTTATACTAAATTATAGTATACTTAATGCTCCTCTTATATATTATTAAGCCCCTGAGTTACTACTTATGCCTCTAATCTATATACAGCTTAATATTGCGCCGCACGCAGCCCGCCTATTGCGGTGAGGCGCCGCTTGCGGTTGTAACAATTGTTACACAACGCGCACAGGGGAAACTCTAAACACTCAGCTAGCCTGCCTCACTTGTCCATATTATTGAAAGCAAACGCCTGTCACTAACTCATTGTAAGACTTCATATTCACAACACGAGGAAATACCCGATTAAACCAAAGGAAGAGAATCTTGAATACCGAAAGAGAAAATCTATGAACCGTGGTCACACACCCCATGCCGCCGGACAAAGCATATCTTACCAGCAAGTACGCTCTCCGACGCCCCTCGAAGTGAAGTAGAAACAATCGAGAAAATAAATAAATAGAACAAAAATCGAAAACCCTCCGTCCCCAAACCTATTCCCTTCAGTTTGACCAACCAAGCTTGGTAGAGAAGAAATATGTACTTCGAAGCCGACAGACGAGTGAAATGACACAACTCTGTCCAGCCCGACCCCTTCCCCCGACATCCTCCAAAATGTTGAACCATGAATCGATGAAGAAAAAAAGTAGAAAGCCGCCTCATGTCTCTTGTCGTGGGTCCAAGGCATCGTAGCAAAGCCCATATGCTGCTTGCTGCAAGCGAAAACGAGAAACCAAGCACCAAATCAAACCTCGTTTCCCCGTTCCAAGGAACGATCGGGAGCTTCCCCAAACAACGATCAAAAGCCAAATGTGTTCGTCCTTCGTTGATAAAATATAATCATCGTCACGTCATCGCTGTAGGAGCTGACGCCGGCCTCGTTATCCAGCTCCTCTTCCCTTCTCCTTCGACCTTGTTTATGAACTTGTCGGGATCGGCGCGTATGATACAATTGTTTTTTGTGTTCGGGGTCGTGAGACGTCGGTATTAACGATGCGCGGAAACGATGAAAAAATGGGCATAAGCCAAAAAAAAAAAATACCCGATGAATCGGTCGATGAGTGAACTCGCTCGATGAGATGCTGATGTGACGTCCGTGGGACACTGCGGTTATGTGCGTGTGACCAAACACTCGACAAACGTAATTCGCAAACCGTGTAGCGGACGTGATGGCAGCGAGGGCCGCGCAGACCTGTGTTGGCCTCTTACTGAATATTCAGATGTTTAGTCGTCAGTTTCGCCCTTCCTCATTCTCTCGGTCCACTTCCGCTTGCCAACACGAGTTTCGTAGTGCGGCGCAAGCGTCTTGACGTCCTGCATGATGGACTCGATTGCGGAACGTGTCTTGTTACGGTAGCAATCAACTGAGATCGTTAGACTTGAATCTGCGCAACGTCACGAACGAGTACTTACGAGCTCTCTGCAGGAACACAGTCCGACCTGCAAAGACACGACTCTGAAGCCAAGCCATGCGGTATCCAAGGTCGTTCAGTCTGACTTCCTTGCCTCTCACCGACTTCCTCATACGAGGAATGGCAACCTCTCCCTCGGTATTCTCACCAATAGGCACCTTCACCATAGACTTGTTGTTACCACGAGCTCTGCGCGCGCCACGTCCGTCGGTCTCCTCCACGCCGTCGTCTTCCTCGTCAGCATCCTCCACGAAAAACTTGGAGCCGGTGGCCGACGGGGGCGGGCTCTGCATCTCGCGCGGGAAGTAGGACCGAGGGAACACAGAAGCGCCCTTGCGGAAGGAGTCGGGGATCTCCTTAGTATCGACGCCATCGAGCGTGACTCTGACACGGAGACGCGAACCTCGAACATTGTCCTCGACGAGAATGAACTTGCGCTTCTTGGCTTCAGGGATATTGGGGAAGAGGTCTTCGGGCTCATCGTTCTCGCTGCGGCTGTGACGTCGGGCGGAGATAGCCCCGCCGTGGGAACTGCCCATGTGCGGCATGGACCCGGAGCTGGGAGCCGGGTAGCCCCCGTAACTGCCGGAAAATACTTGTGACTGTCTCACGTCGCCGTCGGCCGACTGGCCGGTCGGTGCTTGATGATGATGATGGTGCTCGTCGACATATTCTCCATCGCCTAATCAGAACACGATAAGTCAGCCAACGTTGCAATGACGAATTGGAAACAGGTTTCGGAGATGTCTGCAGGTTGAGCGGAGAGGGAGGGGTAAACATGTTTGATCGACAGCCCTGATAACACGAGCGAACGGCAACGCGAAACGCTCCATACGACAAAGGGATCTGAGGGGGTTTGCTTTTGCAGTACAAGTGTGCTATGACATGAGCTTGATTCCCTTTCGCCCTCTTCCGAGGACTAACAGAAAAGCCAAGCGACTGGGACGCAAAACAAGGGTGTAATGCCAAAACGCTAAGCAATGCGACTTTTTGCCGGTGACTCTTCTAAGAGACACCGCAGTATGCTGCCCGATAAGAATCGGACAAGTGACTAACAACAGCAACAGCAGCAACTGCGTGCAGCAACTATGGTAATGTACAGATCTGTGCCGAAGAGAAAAGGAAATCCCTCTCAACCCGCGGCGAGCTTTGCTGTATCGAGTAGCAGTTGCTTTGATGCGACCGAAGAAAAGGAGCCGGCGCTATACGGACAGGAAGCGCAAAAAGACAAGTGTAACAAATCCTTTCCCAAGACTTCTGACGAGTAATAATAGATGCAGGTAAAGGCACAGAGGTAAAAAATTGTACGTGTTTTGTGTGATGTGCTCGTGTCGCTCTAGACCACGGCTAACAGGAAGGGGGAAAGGTATCACATAATCAACGATCTTTAGGGGTATGCCGGGCAGTGTGTATGTGCGATGCAACGACAATCAACAACAGACAACAACTGGGCTCGCAAACGCTGCAGATGCGGAGGGCTTTAATCACATCTGGTGAAACATACCGACTTCATCCCCTCCACCCGGAGCGTTGGCGTGCGGCATATGACCCATGTTCATTCCAGGCATCTTGGTTGATGCACCTGCGGGACCCATGCCACCCGCTCCTTGAGGCATCCCTGGCGGACTGGGGCCGCCCATATGAGCACCGGGGTGAGGGCCGCCCTGAACCGACTTCCGGGTGTTCATCTTGGCCATTCGGCGGACTCGACGGCTTCGGAGCCGGGGATCTTGGTTGCTGTTGCGCCAGCTATCCACAGCACGCTGAATGAGACCTCTCTTGCCACGCAGAGGAGGGTTGAGCTGGGCGAGAGCCCATCCGACCGTGTTGCATTCAGTCTCGTATACTTGGCGGTTGCCGCGGTATTGGTCCTTGGGGCAGCAGGCTCTGGGATAAACGCAGTTCTCCGTCTTGAACTCAGCAGAGAGCTCATCCGTGTTGACCGACTCGACGTCGCAGCGGATAGTGTACTCCATCTTGACGCGGTCCCGAGAGTACTCAAACGCGATCCATTGCACACCGTTCTGGTCTTGTCTGACAACCAGGGGCGTCGTAGCGGGAATAGGGCCGGGCGCCGCGTTGGGGTTGACGCCGCCGGGGGTAGATCCAGTGGGAGTGTTCAGAGCAGCGCCGTTTTGAGGGTGCTGAGCATGCTGCATGGGGGTTGACTGAGGCTTTTGGAGCTGCAGAGGTACCTGGGGCTCCGTCTTCATGTGGCCGCGCGGGCTGTTCGTCATCTGCTGCTGTGTGTGCTGAGCCTGGTGCTGAGGCATTTGCTGCTGCTGCTGTGTCTGCGCAGACATCATCATGTTGGTCTGCGAAGACATGGGCTGGTGCGTCTGAGCAGCGTGCTGCGCGTAGGGCGATTGCTGAGGTTGCGCCTGCATTGAAGGGTAGTGCGCCTGCTGAGTCTGGTAGTACATGTGCTGCTGGAGAGGCTGAGACGGCGGCTGGCCGTAGATGCTGCGGTGCTGGTCATGTTGGGACGGCGATGCTACCGACGCAGGCGAGTTCGACTGCGGCGTGTGGTATGACATAGGAGGGTAAGGTGGTCTCGGCATTTGGGCGGCGGCCATCATGTCGGACTGGTCTGGGAACGCAGGTTAGCGGTTAATGTTATTGTGAAGCTTTCAAGACGCGTATTGCACTCGTCACGTCTCGATTTTTGGAAAGAACTCACCAGCGGAGGTGTATCCGCTCGTCGCGCCTGGGGTGCTGTAAGGGCTCGGATGCGCGTAGTACGGAAGTCCTTCCTGGGAGTGCTGGGCGTTCGTAGCCTGGCTCGTCTGCTGGTAGGCGGGGGCAATGGGATGTCCTGACGCGTAGGAAGGGTGCTGCTGCGACTGCGCCTGGGGATGGTGCTGCTGATGAACGATGCTCGAGGGTCGAGGATGTTGCTGGTGCTGCAGGTGCTGAGTAGGTGCTGGACCCTGGGGCTGATGGTGGGGGTGATGCTGCATAGAGAAAAGACCCATTAGTCCCTCATCCACGAACGCTTCGACGTATTAAGTTGACTTGGTATCGGCAAGAAGAAAACAAAGGAAGCAAGCAGGGCGCGTCTGTATTTTTATTTTTTGCTCCTGGACGCTGTCAGGGGACGGGGGGCATCCAGGTGGTGTTCATCCCCTGGATGTCGACGAGGATCGCACGGGTGAGGCGTGCTAGACCCAGTCTGGGACCCCTTTCTGATATAAAGTGGACAGACAGGATGGATGGGGGGCTCCAGAAGCCGGTCGCGTACTACAGCGCCAGATCGGAGAAGCGAAAGCAGAGGGTAGCAGTGCTGAGGCAGTAGGGATTGTTGCTTTACCCCTGAATAACCAAGCAGGTTCGGTTAAAGAGACGAAGCGACGAGGATACTCGGGAGAGGAACCCTAATTTTCGAGACGCAAAGAAGGTCTGACTTGACTTCCTGAAGTTGAGTTTGGCCTGACTTGCTACCGGCAGGTACTGCGGTGTCTGGCTTTTGGCACTGGCACTGGCGCGAGTAGACCAGGCGAGACAAGAACGAAACGAGACGAAATGTGCAGTGCAATGAGATGACCAGGGAGTAGAAAGGAGGAGAGATGGCGATCGGAGCGAGGGTGCAGCAGGATCCTGCGTAGGATTGTACTGGGAGGTAGATTGGGCGAGTGAGGAGTCAGGAGAGGAGCAGGGTAGGTATTTGAGCAATAGAGCAAGGTAGGATTTGGAGTGGATATATGATGGAGAATGATATGTGTGTATGGAATATGGCGAGGGCAGAGAGACAGGAGGCGCGTTTTGGGAGACGTCTTTTCTCACTCGAGATGGATGGCAGACCATACCCAGACCGGGACCATGAGGGCCAGACAGACCAGGGGGGCGCGGACGCAGTGGATCAGAGTCCGCTGCTTGATGTTCGGGGTAGAATGAGGTGCAATGGAAGGTAATACAAGGGGCGATATAACGGTACGGTACCTTGGGCTAGGCAATGCGATGCGATGCGAGGCGAGACGAGGAGATATCGACGGCGAAGGCGATGTTTGACTAAACTCGACTCCACGGCAATGCCCATGCAACGCGCTACCGCAGCCGTGGGGCAGATTGGAGGCAAGAAGACGAGGGCATATACACCCGCCGACTTCTGCGGACCGTGTATTCGGAGAAGAGTTGTGAACAAGTGGATGGAGCAAGCTAGCGACTATCGCGCGCCAACCACGCAGAGAGGAATAGAAAAGAATGACGGTGAATGGTTAAGAAAAGGAGGGAAAAAATTGAAGTTGTTAGGGTTAAGAACGTGCGCGCGCTCGCTCGCCCTGGTTGATAACTCTTGTGTGCAGGAAAAGACGGAACACAGGACGGTAGGCAGAACGCATGAGCAGAAGCAAGAACAAGTAACCGTAGTAGAGCGCAGAAGAACAGAGCAAAACAAGGTAAGGCAGGCAGGCAGGCAATAGCTACCTACAATTCAGACTCGCGGGAGGTTGCGAACGCACCTGTGACCTTGGGACAGCCGGCAGCACGTCGAGTAGTACGGAACTTCTCGATGCTTTTCTCTTGCTGCAACTTGCAGAGGCATGGAAGGAAAAGGGAACAACAGGGGATATAACGACCGGGGGAGGCGTAGGGCGTGGGTTTTCTTGGCATTGGTGATTTGGGATTGGTTTGGGCGGGAAGGCACAGACAAGAGCGAGACTGAGTTCTCTCTCTTTCTCAATCTCTCGTCCTCTTCTCGTCCCAAGCCAGGAAGAGGAGGGGAGGGGTTGGGGGGATAGAGGGGGTGTGGGGAGTGTAAAGCCAGCAAGCCTCACAGTGGAGAAGTGAGGAAAGTGCTGTGGGTATCGAACATGAGGTGGAAGCCGTGTGCTGTGTGGTGAGGGCAGGGGGTGTGTGGACGTGACATGGGTGTGATTGGAGGAAGAGAAGGTCGAGGTGGGCAGTGAAGTGACGGTGGAGACCGGCGAGGCCCAAGGCCAGAAATAAGGAAAACCGAAAAGAAAAAAGAAACAATAAAAAAGAAAAGAGGGGTGGGACAGCGCATGGGAGAAACGTGACAGGGGTCTCCTGCATGATATATTAAACGACCAATGGCGGCAGTCATCGCAGGGCCAAGCAGGAGTAGCTGCCCAATCAGGCAGGCTTCGTCCGGGACTAGCCAGCAGATTGCAGACCAGGATATTACCGGGATGCCACCGGGTGTCCTCTCATCCAACACCACCCAAGACACTTCTCCACTGCCACTGGAAGTGAAGGCGACTGAGTAAGGTAGAGTAAGGTAGTGGGAGGGACTTGAGTCCTGACTTCTGAGGAAAGTGAGCCATGCAGCCCAGCGGTACGGCAGTCCTCAGCCACCAAAAAAAAGCTTTGCACACTCCAGTTCCCAATTCCCTGCCCCCCCACCGCCTACCCCTGCGTACTTGCCCTGCCCGGCCGAGCCATTTGACTGGTTTGGCTTGAGGCGGTGTGGAAACCCGAAAGACAGGCGGCCAAACGAAGGGAGAGGGAGAGAGAGAGAGAGAACAGAGAGCCTGTGTGAAAACTGATCTGAGCTGCGACGCAGAGCGTCGTCTGGATGGGAAGACAGCAGACAGCTTGCTCCCATGTGGGAGGTCTGAGGAGATCCTGGCTTCTTGGGAACATGAGTCCCGCCTTGCCGCTCGCCAGGCCCCATGCTGGCGCGCTGCCGTCTGCATCTGGTATCCGTACTTGAGACCTTGCCGCTCACCCATGTATCATCCACGTCCCAGGAACAACCAGGAACCCGGGCTGCCCTCAGCCAGCAACGCGGAGACGCCGTACTGAGTACGCGAACGGACAGCAGCTAGCACACCTGCTAGAATGTTACCGCTACGCATCATTCCAGCAGCCAAGTCAGAGAAGATGGGGTCGTGGGACTCCTCACGACAACGCTAGCCATGTCACCCTCAGTGGGTAGGAGCAATGGCAGCAAAACTTGCAGGCTTCTCCTCATCTTCATCTTCAACTTGCTCTGCGCGCGGGTCGAGTTGACGCGACTTACTGTTTGCGCTCTTCTGGGTCGCGCCTGCCGTCACCATTGCCAGCTGGGAGCTTTCGCATCTCTCACAGGTACAAATATCGGCGAATTGAGACTGAGACCCTTGTGATAGCATACGAGAAAGAGGTGGATGCGTCGGCTGGGGCCTTTGCTTGCGCAGCCACCGTGATTGGAGAAGCTGGTACCCGCCCCACCACCAACTGGTACCGAGGAGCAAAAAGCAGCACCCCCGCCCAAGACGCCTCCAGATCTCCACACTCGTCACCTCATCTTCATGTTGTGCCAGGGCATGCCCGCCAAGGTAAACTACCTTCCGGTGCTTTTCGTGCCCATCGCCTCGAGCTTGCCCTTCTTCAACCCATTTCTCTCGGCTAGTCTCCTCTGCTGCTCTTGCTTGTGCTCTGCCATACTCGTTTCTGTTGTCTTGTGACGTGGGCGTGATGGGGAAGACTTTTGGGGCTTCCACTGTCATGTCCCGTGTCCCGTCCCGTCCTTTCAATTACATTACGAGTACGAGGGGTAAACGTAGGCCCGACCTCACTGAGGCTAAAAGCTGAAAGGTTGGTACCCGTTGTACTCGAGACAACACTAGGTAGGCAACGTAGGCAGGCCCGGGTAGCCGTTGGCCGCCGTTTGTTGGTCTTGCGTGTACCTGATTTCCAACGGACCAGCCACAGCTTGGCTTCGCGCATGCCCCCCCCCCCTCCTCCCCCAAAATCCCACGCCCATCTCCATCCACCGGGAATGAGGGACGGTGCAATGAGAGCTTTTCGCTGTGGCTCAAAAGTTCGAGTGCTTGAGGGGTAGCTAAGCAAGCAGGGAAGCAAACATGGTAGTCTTGTGCGAGGGCCCCCCGTAGGTCGACCCCAGAAGAGACTCGACCGCGACCCAAATTCGCTGTACACATTGGCAGAACCGCGAGCGTGTCTCTGGAGCTTTCCCAAGGTTCAACCAGCCCCCCGGAGCTTGACGGGGTTGGGTAGCACTCACACCTCCCTGCTTTACCCTGGCCTGGGTTGCTTGCTGCCCACCTCCCTTCTGCTTCCTTCTCCAATTGCCCCCCAACTTTGAGAAAGGTCAAAATTGGAATAGCGCGGCAGCAGCACACTAGCTGGATGGGTCCGCTTATGCAATGAAGCCTGCGACAGCCCCGGCCATTAGTGAAACAGGAGCTACCCTGCCAATCTCACAGACTTTGGGTCCTGACCTGGTCAAGCTTGCGACAGCGTCGCGATCTTCTGGAAGCGACGGGATCCCAGAACGCCTTCCTGTTCTCGATGCCAGCCATGCATGTCGCTCAAACCCTATCCATGTTTGAACTGTTCTCCAACTCCCACTAGAGAGCTTTGGTGGAGGTCCGTGATTGCCGCCTGTCACGACTCGCCGTCAAAGCAGATAGCCGAGTGACGACTCTTCAGACAACTTAGAGTAGTAGGCGGTCAAGCTGAAGCAGCGCACCTTATGCGCCTCATGAAGCGAGTAATTCATGGAAAGATAACACACAAAGACAAAGATGAAAATACATGAACACACCGCCTTTTGGCAGCACATGGGGTTTCGCAAGTGAAATTGGAAATAGCAGAAAGATAACGGGGAAAAGAAACTCACATTATCAGGCTCCTGCTTGTAGCCACCAGAGGGCTGCCTGTTCTGCGCCATAGCTCTGACAGTCATGAGTTGATGTCGAGGTGTTTCTGTGCGCCATCGTTAGCATCTGTCATCCGTAGCTAATGAACCTTGACCCAGTTCTTCCTAGGCTTCCCTAGGCTACGACCCAACTCCAACCATCCCAACGGGGATGTTCGATGTTCGATGCCAGTCGATCTGTCATGATATTGCCAGGAGATGGTGATCCCGAAGCCCAGTCGTACGCAGTACTGACTTCCCCGCTCCAAGTCATGTCAAGGTTTTCCCTATCAATTCCTCCGAGCTTTTAGGCGCGTAGGTATGGAGAGGGGCAGATCGAGGAGCTGGCAGAGGGGCCGGAGATGACTAGCTGTGGCCGCGCAGGACGGGGAGGAGGGTGCTGTGCTGCTCACCTTTGTCGAGGTAATCTGGATAACGTCGCGACGGATGCGCTACGTTGCGATGCGGTGCGGTGCGGTGCGGTGCGATGGGTTCGGTGAGCTTCAGTTCGTCGTTGATGCGCGCGAACAAAAATCAACCCGTGATCTTGGGCAGGTATGTCCGATGTTGGAGATGTTGTGAAACAGAGGTATCCCAGCTCGCTGCAAGTCGACTCAAGTCAGCATCTTAAGTGTTTTGTTTTCCGAACTTTGATCGGAGCAAATTCATGCGACCGCGTCAAGAACACGCGACCGGGTTTCGACCGTGAGCCCCAGAAAAGCCGTACCCTTGCCGGCAATCATACAAGGAAAAAGGCACCGGAGGGGATGCGTCGAGTCGTGCAGGCCGTCTTCATGCGCAGGCTGCAACATGGGACGTTACCGAAATTGAAACGACGACGCGCTTGGGCGTCATGAAAGCCCTATGTGGGCAGGCGCCGAACAGACGGGCCTTCAGATGATGCAATTCGAAATGTAATAATTTCGGTGCCCCCTTGGTAATACGACAAAATCTGGATAGCTTCTGGCGCGCGCCCGAGGGAGGAAAAGAGAAGACGAAGAGGGAGATTAGAGACGAATTTGCACGTACCGTTAGGGACAAGGCAGGATGGGACGTGACGGCAAACGCGTTGACGATTCCTTATGGTTGGTATCTCTCTGCACAGGGCTGGTTGACCGTGGTCCTGGGTGTCTGTTGCAGAGCTTTGTGGTGTGTATGGGTGGGCGCGTTCTGCAGGGGAAGGAAACGCAGCGATGCACGGAATTGAGGCTTGCAGCTTGGGTGTCCTGGGACCGGTGCAATACACTAGAATCAGCAGCGGGGGTTCAGGGAAGGCGACAAGGAAGCCAGAAGACGACGGATTGTTCTGGCTCGATAGTAGCGGAGTGTAGCGCAAAGTCTTGGTGTTCTTGACTTTCGATAGTAGCGTAGTGTAGCGCAAAGTCTTGGTGTTCTTGACTTTCGAACCCAACTGGAGCTGGTCGAGGGAGAGCCTGCTGGGGTAGGGCAGTGTGTGACGGTGTCCCAATTCTCCGGGGACGGACAAGGGAGCTGGTCGAAGGTAGGTAGGTAGTTCACCGGGGCCGTGCGAGCAAACCTGGAATATGTCTGCAAGCTTTCTGTGTCCCGCTGGTTGTGAGGTCAGGCAGCCCGGGTCGTGAGCTGGGGGACCTGATGTGGTGGTGGTCTGTCTGTAGGTATTCCGAATTAGTTCATGCAGGCCAGCCTTGCCATGGGTGATGACAAGAACATCTTGTCTCGCAAGGGGAACCAAATGTACATCTGTAAAGAGGCTGGGGGATTCGCTGGAAATGCGAACGGGCCTGTACCTGTTCGTGTTCCCGTTTGTCTGGGCAGGGATTTCTCGCGCTGTAGATTGGCACGAGCCGGTTTATGACGCAGCGTAGACCCTGAATGAATAAGGAAGGGATTTCAAGAGACGTCGTCGACAACACTGCCAGGAACGAGGGAAGGTATGGTGAGGGAGAGGAGAGACAGGAGAGAATGCCGGATATTTAGGCAGAGCCAGGGAGACCGAAGTGATTGATTGGCAACGGGCCCTGAAGGCGACCGGGGGGGATTAAAAAAAAACAGAGGATGACCGATAACGCTAATTTCTCAAGCAGACGACGAAGTTCCTTCAGATAACCAGTCGGCACGTTTATTAAGGAGAAACTGGGGTGTGATGGGCTGCATCTAGGGCATATCCATTGGACGATGCAGAGGTCTTCTACACAAGTGTGGGCAGTAAAATCCCGGCTAAATAATGGGTGGATAGATGTTGGGGGGGACGTGGGAACCTGAGGTGTGAACGGAACAGTTTCTCAACTTGACGAGGACACGAAAATAGCAGTGGTTGAAAGAAGATGTGCGTGATGTGCAAAAGTCTGGAGTAGGCCATCCTCACCGCTCGGAGTCGTGGAGTTGAATGGCACCTAATGTGCAGCCCACAATATGCCAGAAAGGGACCAGGGAAATAGGGGACGGCGGGCATACAGATTACCGTCAAGGCTAAGTGCAGGGAGAAGAGGTGACAGGTGCCCGCTCCTCCAAAGAAGGTGTGGCTGACTTACCGGTGAGGTACTATGTACTTCAGTAATAAACTTTGTCAACTGCTGGAGGTGGTTGACAGGCCAGTACTAGCAGTATGTTCTCCAGACAGCCTTCCTTAAAGTAGAGGTTGCTTCAAGCCTTCAACGTCGGTACCGCCGGGGGGGCTTATAAGCTCTTGTGGCTTGCGAAGGAGGTAAGGAAAGGCGGCCTGGGCCTTGAGGTAGTCTGGTGGATCGGTGCCTGTCAAAGAATCGCCGCCGTTAGCAAAACCAAAATCCTTGCCCGCAGACCGAGTATCCTAGCCAAGCACCCTGGGAGGAATGGGGGATCAGGGGGTGCGCAGACGAGGGACCACGAGGGTGAGAACGAGGGTTCTAAGACGACGCAGCTTTGGGTCGCGTTGCTTGTTGTCGCTTTCGCGGAACTTGACGCGGCAGTGTGGATTTGGATGCACACAACGTGCGATACCTGGTGTCGCGGCTTCAATGGCAGCTCATCGACAAAGCCACGGCGTTCGAATCGGGTAGCGAACTGTCTCTGTGATTGGACGCGGTACGCGCTGTGCGATGGCGCGGGCAGAATGTCAAGGTTTTGCAGCCGCCCGTCTGCCGTCGTGGTGTTTTTTGTTTTTTTTTGTCTGATCCAGCTGTTACTTCAGTATATCTGGGAGGCGGCCCGGGTTGCTGGAACGCCGTGGTCGTACTGCGCAGACACACTTAGAGGACAAGGAAGGTTTGGTGTGAGGTGTGCGTGTTCCTCGAAATCGGTTCGCCGTGGCGCTAACGAAGTCAGGGACTGCCCTGGCTGCATACTCCTGGTAGGTCGTGCAGAATGAGAACAGGCGCTTTTGAGAATGCTCCCGACAGATTGGATGGAGTGGGATGCTGTAGAATTCGGGTGGGCGACACACAGCGCACAGGGATAATCGTGGAAATCTCCTGATATATCTGTTGCACAACGGTCAGAATTAGCATCAAACGAAGACCCGACAGATGATGAGTGACAGCAGGGCGCGACAGCACCACCAGAAGTAGGAGGTACAACTGCGAAAGGGATCACGCGAAAGACGCCAAGACGAGACAGCAAGATGCGAATACCAGGAGTCCACAGAATTGCGTTGTTGAGACGATGTTCTACCATGCGCTCTCATATCACCAGCTTCGCCATTAGGCCCCAGTATCGATCCTGCCAATCCATCTTGCACATCGTCGGCGAGCTGACAAGGCCAGTCCATCCAGAGAGCGGCCGGATGGATGTTCGAGAGGAAGCGCCTATCTCAGAAAGACGACGTCCGTGGTGCGGAGCCCATGACTCAGGTCAGGCATCAGGGGAGCAAATGTCTGGGGCAAAGGGTCCTTCGGACTGGCTTAGATGGAGCTTGGCCCGTCTGGAGTTGCGACTTGCGAGAGAAACAGCGACTCACCTCGCGGAGGTAGACCTGAATCGCAGGTTGCTTGGAGCTTGAACCACAAGGTGCGTTTCAGTGAAGGGCGGCTGGCACTCGGCTGTCCTTTCTGTCGTTTCGCCTCGAGACCGAGAAAAGAAGAATTTTGGTAGCCCCAAGGATCTTGCCCGTGGCTGCTGGATATTGGATGTTGCTGCGGTAAGGTATACGGCAAGACACTATAGCGCTAGACGAGAAACTTTGTACGGTGACTTTTGGTGCGTCGCTTGGGCGGTACGTTTAGAGCTTGCCGCGATAAGCGAAGGGTGGGTATGAAAGAATTGAACTTGTTCCCTTCTCGATATAGGTACGGTAGGTAAGAAGCGAGAGAGTTCGTGATATGATGCCGATGTTGACGAAGTCGAATCTGAGGTTGAAGTGACGTTGGTCAAGGTAATTGCAGGGAACGAACGCGGGAAGGCCAGGGTCCACGATCAGGAAAGGGAAGGCAGGCAAGGCAAGCAAATGCAAGGGCGAGGTCGACCGATCTTGGGTGGGGAGCGGGCAGGAGCGGCCGGGGTTCCTTCAACTGGGAAGTCGCGATGGGACTGGAACACGCCCACGGCACGTGTCCACGTGCCTGCAGACCAGGGCTGTTTTTGATAGAGGCAGTGAGCAGGACTTCACGACATTGTCACTGCTTTCTCTCTACAATATCGATTCCAAGAGAGACGAAATAACAACTTAAGTTGCGCCAAGTATGTACATACGTTACCTAGGTATGTACCTTCCATTTGCAAAGACAGCATGAGGCACTAAGGTTGGTAGCTGGCGAGGACGGAAAGCCACTGAACCTCACTTATTACACCTGCCTCAGTCGTACCTGCCCTTGCAGCAAATCCTCAGA
The DNA here is from genome assembly GCA_036785495.1 of Colletotrichum neosansevieriae. NCBI lineage: Eukaryota > Fungi > Ascomycota > Sordariomycetes > Glomerellales > Glomerellaceae > Colletotrichum > Colletotrichum neosansevieriae. The sequence continues at coordinate 18,424 of JAVHLV010000550.1, forward strand.
ATTGGTTGGCATCGTGCACCTCCAGCTGAGGACTAAGCATCTTAGGTACGTTGGATGAAGACCTTCGATGCACACAAATCCGATACATATGCACCCTGTCTGAGACGGAGAACACCTCGTCATTTGATTGGAACTTGGATACGGAGGGCGGAGGCTGAGGGTGTGCCTGGAGCGCCCAGCCGAGTCCTCAGTACTCACTTCGTCACCCGTCTTCTCCTGATATCATGCACAGGAGCCCAAGACAGAGATGGCCGGCAGAGTGCTAGATGACGTGCCAACGTAGATTACACTGCTAAGCGAATGCAATCGATGACGACAAACATGATGAGATCAATTGGTACATATGATGTATTGTGCATGTTCCTAGGTACTCATCTCTCATCGCGTTATGTGTTTAGACTACCTTATCCATGCCTCCCGACTCACACAAATTTTGCTCTCCCATTTTATTTTATTTTATTTTATTTTATTTTATATAAGGGGGTCAGGTACCTGTCTCGGGTGTATCGAATACGCGCCCAATACTCATGGTGCAGAGTTCGCCGAGGCAAATGCCACGGCACGAGCATATTCAGTTATTGCCAGCAATTGGTTGGTGACGATTGCCACATGCGCAACTAATGCGAAATGACCCATCCAAGTTCCGAGAAAATGCCGCGACCTGTCATCATGATAGAGTAGATGGGCCGGTCGTTTTGCGGAACCATGATTCTTCGACTGCTTAACCTCACATGGCGGCCTGCTTGTACGACCAAACTTCGTCTTCACAGTCGCAACGGTCGACGGCTCTCGAGCGGTGCGATGCGGTGCGGCGCGGGAGGCAAGGATCACGGCGCCGTCAAGTTGGGTCTGAGGAGGCTGCGCCAGGGCTTGTTAGTCACGGCCAGGGGGGAAGATGCTAGATGCTAGATGCTAGATACTGGATGCTGGATGCTGGATGCTGGATGCTGGACGGGGGAGGACGGAAAGGTGGAAGACCTGAGGAACGGGAAGTCGGGGACATGGTGGGATGACCTGGGACCTGGTAAGAGGCCGCGGGAAGCCATGGGCCGGGAGACGGCGCACAACCCAAGACCGTCAAGGGCAAGACCGGGGTTGCGCTGGGTTCGTCGTCTCTGGGCAGCAAATCCAAGTCACCAAATTGGTTGGTTTGGGCATGCGCGCCAGTCGGGAAGCCCAGGGACCGTTACAGGGGGGTTGAGCTCGTTGTGGATGGCACTCAACGTGCTGGGGGCGCCAACGGTCGACGGCGAGGACCAGGTGGGCGGCAGCTTTCCCACGCGTCTGGAGTAAACCCTGTCGTGGGTAACTTTTGGTGGCTTGCCATGTTGCTTGACGATGGTTATTGAAGTCCAGCGTAATTGAGGTACTCGGAAAAGTAGGTTGCACCTGACGCCAGCGCTCGCCGATTGAAAGTAGACAGACGAGTGCAGCGCTTCGTGAATGGCATTAACCCGAGAAGGAGAAGCAGAGCGCAAAGATGGGACGAGCGAAATATCCTTTCCAGGCATATTTTCCCCCATTTTCTTTTCCCTCTCTCTCTCTCTCATAAAAATCTTTTTTGTGCTTTCTTTCCAGTGACCCGCTGTCCGAGGGTCTCCGGGAACAAGGACTGGGTTTCGGCACAGGTCCAACGGTTCGCGAGCCGGTTCGAAAAGTGGCAGGAAGCGGCGGGGCAAGCTAGTGTCTAGTTTGCTGCAGCTTTGCAGAGCCCAGGCATCGAGTAATATTGTCTTTAGTACCGCCTCCAAGTACCTCATAGATTGGCGGTGCAAAAAAGGCTTGCACGCTTGCTGCTAAGCGACCGATTAGTGCTTCCTTAGCCACGGAAATCGCCGTCTGAGGTGGGCAGCAGAACACCTTCTCTTTTCTGAGGTACGCCTCCTTTCCTCTCTGGCCACAATGGTATGGCATATGCCGTGTCCGGTGTACATAGTGTCGTCGTGAAGATAGATACAGAAGTCCTGCCACCTCGAATTACGACTTGGACATAGCACAAGCACATCAGCCACATCAGCCAAAGCCAGCTCGAATGAGAGGGTCCGGCCGAGCTTCGCTGAACGTTCCTGATCCAGCGACAACAGACGAGTAAGGCCAGACAGCCAGCGAGAGGGACTCGCCAGGCGGAAAACAACCAACGCTGAAACCCTAAACCAAGCCTGGGGAACACGGGACGCCAATGAGCGGACTACTGCGGAAGAGTTTGTTCAGAGGCGGCGCATTCGTAGAGTCGTCGTCGTCGAGACTCGACCATCTGTTAACTGTTTAGGTGATCTTTTTGCCGACTATCGCGTCGGCCAAAGAAAGACACGGCAATTCAGGCGAGTACGTTGCAGCCTGAGGTAACGTCGGCCGTGTTCACTGTTCTCAATCCGGCCAAAGTCTGCTTCTCGGAGCTGTGGGCTGGTCGTGAGACGCGGAAAAGGGTGCATTCTGGGTAAGGAGCGACTCCCCACACCCACTTGTGCTGGGGGCCATCATCAAACGGGATATCTTTCCCGTGCGCGAAATCCACTGTTCGCCCATCGTCCGCAGGCTCAACTCCAGACCGCCGGCGAGATTGGACACACGCAATGCCGGTCTGCCATTTGATTTGGGGCCATGCCGTTGACAGAACCTAATCACCGGCGTGCCGCGTGCAGCTGTAGCCTGTAGCCGTGCCACTGCTAGGGAATCGGCGAGCTAGCAAATGCTCATGGTTGTCCAAGCTTGTCTTGCCGCCGCCGCCGTTTGGCGCCGTCATTCAGCCTTGAGCTAAGCTGGCAGTGACAAACTCGAAGGCGACAGAAATCGCACGTATCAGCAGCTGGGTGAACTTGCTGTGGACGATGCGATGGATAAACCGATGCCCCAACCATGCCTGCGATCCATCGTCTTGTCGCAATGATTCCTCATCGGCTATGTGTGGCCGTGTGGCTGTGTCTTCAGCACTCCCTTCCACAGAGTACCTCTGCATCGAGGACCGTGTCGGTGCGACGGTACGTAATTGATGTGCAGACAGTCTCGTAATCGATGAGTGTAAAGGTGGTTGGTTGGTTGCTGGTCGCATCGAGAGATGCGAACCTGTGTGCGCCTCCTCCAGCATGCCTCGGGAGCTGGAGCTGTAGGCCATTCAACCCAATCAACCGCCCAAGTTTGGTTGCTGCGCCCATGCCTTTGTTCCTCATACGGGTGCTATTTTTAAATTCTCCAGTCATGGCATGCCGCCGAGCAGCTGGTAAGAAATAGTACGCCATTCCGTACCCAACGTCGTCTCTTGCTTCCCAGAAACTGGAGGAGACTGTGGTGGCGGCGGCAGCAGAGGAGAAAAAGTTTCTTGTTAGTCGCGAAGTCTTGCTCTGATTGACCAATACTGCAGAAAAAGGAACGACGAGATGTGTGGTCCGGTTTGTCCCTAGGCGTGCCGCGCCGCGGAAGTCGTCCGGTCAAGCACGAGGAAACTTGGATTGAGAAAGGGCGGTATGGGTATGGCTTTGGACGCGTCGTGATGTCGGAGAGCGCACATTCTCGTCTTCTGGGGGTGTGTCGGAGCTGGGTCCTCGCGAGACTCGAAGCGCTATTGGTGCATTTTTGCGACCGAGCTGTTGTTCCAGGCTTCATCCATCGCCCTTTCTTTCTTTTCTTCCCGTCACTGCTCGTGCACGGTGGCACATCTCGCGGCTATCGTCCGAAATACTGCTGGCTGGTTGATTGTGACGTGATCTGACCGGCGGAGCTCTGTACGTCGCGACTAGAGTTCGTTGGGGAAGGTGATGGACCTTACGTAAGGCGATGGGCTGCGTCTATATGATTATGTAAATCACAACGCTACTACCTTTAGGTAGGGTGGAGGTACGTATTGTGGGCTTCTTTCTTCAAGGACAGCAAACCTGGAATGCGTATCTGCAGTCGTTCAGTTCAGCCTTTCTCGATGATCCTCACAAGCCCGCGATGGGAAAGCAATGACGGAGGCAGGTGAGGCACACGATGTTTCTGGAGACAACGTCAAGTCTCGATCAACTGCACTTACTTCCTGCCACCCGAGTATCAACCTTGTCAACCACCCCCAACTTCGAGCCACCCTTGTCTTACGCAGCAGGCGGGAAGCCTTTTATCGGTGTCGGCGAATAGGACGACTCGTGAATAGTTCGCCTTGTCATCCTATTCCAGCTCTGGGTTTGTTCATCAACGGACGCATGCCAGCGACAGCCAGAATCAGGATAGTGACACCTCTACGAAGACACTCGAGTGAACCATTTCCAGCTCCATACTGCCAGGGCTTGGGCGCATTTGGCGCACAGAGCCAGATCGAACCGCGAGCCGCATAGAAGTACATTCTGCATTGCCTAAACAGTTGCGCACGCATACAACGGACGACGACGGACGACGATTTGGTTTACGGGTAGACGAAGGTTTCGACACAGCCACGCAAGCCTCTTCGCCCGCCACGGCACAATGGCCGCGGACCGCAGTACGACTGTTCACTGCGAATGAGAATGACGTGGAGACGGCGTCTCGGTCTTCGGTCGTCATGCGCCGCTGTCTCCCACGGCCTTGGGCCCAGTCGATACGCCGAGACCTGAACTTGACGGTCTCGATTCTCGATGACATACGACCAAGCAATGTGGTAAACAGTACTCTGTACTCTCTACGGATGCCTACCCTGCAATTTCCTTACCATCTTGCCGACGAACACCACATCGTTTCTCGAATATCACCCCTTGGATAAATAATCGGTCAGGGATCACTTACCGGCGCCCCAGCCGTCACTGCAAAACGGCTGCATGGCGTGAAACCATTTTTGCCACCGCGGCTACGCTAGGATTCTTGCAAGTGGATAACAGAGGGTCAAGGTGTGAACTGCCTGGGATGTGGGCGTGTCTGCCCCGGGTGGGCGTCGTCCGGCATGGGCCATCCGCTTGGATGGTGAAGAGGGAGCACTGAACTAGCCAAGGGTTCTCCAATTCATGACAGCCCAGAGAAACCTGGCAGACCCCGCGAAGCTTGAACAAACGGGTCTCACTTGTCAGGACGAACTGCATCTTCCCTTGACGAATAAGCTAAAACACACGACCAGCGTGACGAATAAGCTAAAACACACGACCAGCGTGACGAATATCCCATCGCCGCGCTCTACAGCTTCTGACGACGAGAAAGCCGTTGATGCATCCGCACAATGGTCTCAACCAAGCTTTGGTCTGCAAGCCAGGACCACTCGTTCGCAATACCTGTGGTCATATGTTGTCCCGGACTTCATCTCCACGGCATTCACTTTCCAACACGAAAACAATCGCAATAAAATGTCGGCCTTGACATTGTTGTGGTCAGTGCAATACGGATTGTCGACGGTCTGCGGCGACGCCGTGAAGAGGAACATTGCAGGAAGCAATGCGATACCACTAGCGGCGCGACCGGGCGTTCGGATCGCTACGCAATGCGGTTACGGTGCCATTCAGAATTTCAGGCCTTCAAGACCCATAACAGCACAGCAATTGAGGAACCCGACGGCCCCTTGCCAATCAAGCGCGAGACATCGCAGAATCAGGCTGGCCAGCACTGGCCTCTATGACAAGTCCATCTGTGTGTCCAGTCATCGTAAAGCCTCACGCTTTCGGTGCACTTTCCTACATGGATACTCCCTCAGTGCTGACAGGTGAAGGCACAAAGACTTCATAACGGCTTCTGCAACGCCTTTTCTGCCGCGTTGGCTGCTAGACCAGCGACGGTTCCACCATTGAACGCCATAAACGGCGACCAGGCCGGCTAGCAAGTATTATTGCATTCGGCGTCATTGCATACAAGACGAAAGACACTCTGATGCGGCGTCGGTGAACTACTTCGACTCCACCACATTGCATTGTATTCACTGGACAGGAGTTGAGCCGGTCGACGACGCGTTGACTGGGATCGACCGAGCCATGCCTCGTGGGGCCGTCTGTCGGTAGAGAACAACCATGAGTTGTGTGGTCCTCCATCCCATTCCCCTTGGTGGGCCTTCTGCATGGCCGTGAACTTCAAGAGGTGCTGCATGTCGGTGCGTGCGCATTGCAGACGCAGCCAGAAGTCGCCGGGCTGCTGGGCCGGGTTTTTTTTAAGGACATTGAAGCGGAGACGTCCAACGGCCTGTCCTTGTTCCATTCTCTTGTGGTCTTCTTGCAGCTCTTGCCAATTGCAGAAGTAAAGATGGCATCAGACGGAGAGGGCGCGCCTACTTCAAGTTCCTAATGAAGTCCTCAAGTGCGTCGCATAACCCACGCCACATATCAACATCGGCCAGCAAGAAGAAAAGCCCGACAGCATTGCTGAACAGGCAACTACGTCCAGCCCGTCCTGTCGTTATAAGCTTAGTAGAGAAGAGCGAATGCCTTACGAGAGGCTCTGCTACTTCTACGGAATAGGATATTCTGACCTCAAAGGTGTGCAGCAGTCGTCAACCAGAGGACAGTCTCAGGTGCACAAGCGCAAGGCTTTTTGATGGCTCTTTTGACCCTCCACGCGTAACGTACGCGAGGTTTCGGGATTACTCACGTATATCGTCGAAAACTATTTCCTCGTCCGGAGTGATACAAGCCAACACAGTCGCTTCAGCCTTACGGAGCCCCCTCCACGTTTCTGCAGCCAGTGACTTAGGGAATACGTTGCGGTTACCGCAAGGTTCATTCCAAGCGAGGATGGTCTCGGCCCTGCTTAAGATGTCCCCAGAGCCCACTACACAAAAGTCCAGCGGCGCGCCCCTGCTCGCCAGAAAATGTAAAACCTTACTGATAACCGTTTGTTCGGCTGGGTGTCATTTGAGCCGGCGAGGCTAGGGTGATGGTATTCCGCACATGAGCCCACACAGATGGTCACTAAGAGAGCCGGGAATTCAACAGAAAAATGACGTCTCATTATATCATAAACCTGGGTAAATGACAGGTGGCGCACCGGATTTGATGGTCCATTTGATGTGAGACTGTTCTCGAAAACACAGGCGACTCAGCTGCGAGATACAGCTCGCTTGAATATTTGCTTTTTCCTCTGTATATCGAAGGTCTGATCGCACGCTAAACCGCGGCTTGAGTGGTCGACTTCCAGACCGCCGGGAAGAGTACAACCAGAATCTTTGTGGAAATTTCTCCAGCTTTCCGGTGTTCCCTTCAGGTAGATCACGGGCTGGGCAAAGTTCAACAGTGTCCTCTGAGCAATTTGCAGACTTTGCGCTTTGTTTGTACCGTCTCTCAAATCCATCAGCTACCTAACCCGACGGTTGGTTCCCTTCGGCGTCAACTCTTTGGGAGGTCTTGGGAACAAGCGAGTCACCATCTTTATGTCTCGGTTACGTTCCCTTGATCAAAGCCAGACACGGTGAATAGGTCCGGGCCTGGCCAAGATGGGCTGACAACCGATGACTTATCATCGCCAGTGCGCGTGACATGTTTACGGACGTTGTTGGGTGGCGGCGACATGACCGACGTTTAAGACATCGAAGCCGTTTGTGGGGCAGCACCGGGAACCGAGCATTCCAGGCCTCTCGAACGGGAAAGCCTTTCGTCGCGGTTGGCTTCCCCGCTGCGAACGTGAAGCTTGATGTGCAGACGAGAGCAATACGTTTATCATTTGGCATGGAGTGTGCCGCCTTGGAAGTTTCAGTTGGCCGTTGCTCACCGGTATGCTCTTGGTACTCCGGACGACCGTTTCTCAACCTGGCCGTTCGTATGGTTGGTTCAGACACACTCACCGCTACACCTCACCGCTCCTACCCAAAGGTCTGTCGCATCAAGAGTGCCTGCGCGGTCCCGATCAGGCAGAGTCACAGAGCCGCCGATTCCTTATGTGGTGCGGGAGGCTAACGTATGCTCTCCACTTCATCATTCATCCAAATATGCATAGGTTGGATCAAGAAGCACAACTTGTGTTCTTTCCTAATATGCCACTAAGCAATCATATTTCTCCACGAAAAGACGTTTGTCGCAGACAAATGACGGAGGCCGCCCTCGGGTCAAGAACGGGCCAAACTCCGGAAGTTCTAGAGTGATCTGGATCATCATCCGGGAATAATGACAACCCAGAGAAAAATGATCTGCAACGGCCCTGTGATGTCCGCAGGAGTTGTTAAATCACCACGCTTGAGACGCCCAAAGTTGATATCAAGCCCAAGCGAACGTTTTCCACCTTTCGAATCCGCGGACTAATGGAATCATTCATTCGGAGATGCTCCGATGGAGATGAATGGACCTTTGAGTGGAGTTCTCGTCGCCGAAATTCGAGGCACTAACGCAATTGTCTCCTGAGAAGACGAAAGTGGTTGATCAGAGACTCTCGCCTCCGGCAGATTCGTGATTTGGGTCTCTGGAAGACGCCCAACTCACTTTTACTCGGATTCTCCGTCGTTCCACCGGCTTTCCAGGATGGTAGCCCACTTTCTAAGGTTCTTATGACCTGGTCTTGGAGGATTCGAAGGACTCATGCTCTTTCCCTCCAACTAGGTTTCATTTGGCTATTGCGTAACGCAGTCTTGTGAGTGGTCTTTGAAGTGCTCCAAGCACGATATGCAGACTCACTACTTGCCAGACTTCGTCGATGACGGCCCAATCTATGCTCTCGGTCCATGCCTTCAGAGAGAGTTATGCTGAAGTCGCTGGCTGACGGCTTCAGCTTCTTCTGCACAAGTGGAGAGACCAGCCGCCGCCGCAGACCTGATCGCGCGTCCTCTCGTCAAGGGCCCTGGCAATCCCAGGTAGGTGGGAATCTCCCACGGCCGCCGCCCACTCAATCTCGCCGTACTCCGCCGTCCCAGGGGGGGAGGCCTACCTTCGACGCGTTCGTTCAATCCTCGTGGGTGCCCAAAGAGGATTAGAAGGTCGAGGAAATGAGATGATAGTCCTGGAAACACTACTGAGATTCCCCTGCATGATGCAGTGGTATCGGTGGCAGCAGGCATCAATTCCCACTATATTTAGGCATGCGGACACTGGGGATGAAAGGTATGTACGAGGGGTCCCGGCATGGATATCCATGCCGGACCAGGCCCAGGACTCCCCCGGGGGGTGCCCAGCTCTGTCTTCTTTTTTTTTTTTTCCCTCTTTTTTTTCCCACCTCCCCCCCTTTGGAACTGCGCGTTTCCTTCGAACATGGCCTTGTCAGTTCTCCACGTGGGGGTTGCGTTTTGATAGTAGTGCAGAATCGCGCCTTTGCTTGGACAAGAGATTCCCTTTTCATCAATCTGCTGCCGGGCGGCCCTCCGGCGCTGCTACTTTGGGGTTGGTGGTTGTTGTTCGTTCTCCAGTACTGGGAGAACTTCAAAGAAGGGTTCATCCAGAGCGGGGTGCTGCTTGCCGCGCTCGCGGTATATACCAGAGGAACGCTATGGAAACCCTTGGTGGGAAGAATACCCTTTGCGTGGATTCGCCGTTGGAGCAAATGTCACGTCGAGCGGGCTGCACATTTGTCTCTTTCTCGAATGAACGTTGTTACGCTCGAGTAACGAGGAGAAACCTTGTTTCTTCGACGTGGGAAGATGAGGAAGCCGAGAATGGAGAGCGAAAGTGGACAGGGAAAAAAAGGGGTCCTTGAACGGGGCCGGGTTTGGACGACACCATACATGGGAACGCGGTTGTGGCTCTCTCGGGTGGAGCGACGCGTCTTGGAAGTCAGGACGCGTCGAGATCGAGACTGGGGGGTGTACGGGATGCCCACGATAATTTGTGACTACTGTTGGTTTTGGCTTTCTCCAGATAACTGGTATACTTTGCGGCACGTAGATGGCATTCCTATCCGAATTGACTGACTCTATGACTTAACAAGGGCACAACAGTAACAAAGGCACAAGAAGAGTGAAAGAGTTTGACGGAACTAAGTCACAGCAAGCTAAGCTTCGGCAGTTTTTGGATATATATAAATATGCTAAACTTAAAAATCCTATCTCTTGGTCTCAATTATCATCCCTTCGCCTTGAGTTCAAATATGCGAGTTCTGCTCTGTAGCGTGCTAAAAGCCGCCGTGGCTCCTCCTGGCTAGACGAAATGGGCTTGGAAATAGGCGTCTATATAGCAATTCGTATAAAAGTGATGACTTCGTCTTGCCCGGATCCTCCATCCATCCCGCAGGAAACGAAGGCGCGAATGTCTCAGGATTCTGGATGCTGAAGCGGTTGTAGGGTCCAGCTGGCCTTGGCCCCCTCCTGTAGAGATTCAGAGGCGGCGTGGTTCCGCAATTGAATCTGCTGCTGGTAGGAATCTGCCTCAACTCAACGAAGACTGTAGCAGATTATGCGGTGAGAAGTACGGAAGCAGGAGAGAAACATGCGGCTTTACTGTTGTCTGTCACCAAGGACGTTTGGGTATTCCGGGACGTTTGATCCAGGGGAGGCAAATATATAGCTCTCTCAAGCTTAAGTTCCTGGAGGCCTTGGGAGCCCATGTCTTGGACTCATGGACTATCAGGATTCCATTCACCTTTCTGCATGAGTTTTTCCTTCACATTATTCTGAAGTTGATCAAAGGTAAGAGGGCCAGGCGTGATATACATCCCGTTCCATGTTCTGAATGATGATTTGTCAATCCGAGAAAGCTTTCCTCAAAAGCCAGATGAGTGCTGTGAATATTTTAAATAGAGACCTTAATATTCCAAATCTAAATAATCCCAAATCTACCTGCGGCCCAAGGAGGCATACCGACAGGCCAAATAGGAAGAAACCACGACTTATTACCATAGCAAGCACAACCATGACTTCATCAGAGTTGATATAGTCTCCTGGCATCAGACATCGAATTAGCCGTTATGCACAATCAACCTCGTTTCAGACTTCTTCCTGGAGTAAGTTGCGACTCTTGTGCCCTAGGAACTTGACCGGCTATGTTTCCACCAACTCCTGTCTTGTAAGACAGCCTACTGGCAACCTGTTCTAAGATTGTGTGATATTCCCCGTTCTGCCCTTTCTCAACAGCAATCACTGCAAGAATACTGCCAATCACCCAGAAAAGGGCAACTTGTTGAACTGGTAGCTGTTGTTCGATTTATGCGATGGTTCGAGTCTAGGTCCTCCTACATCGGGCAGTCGAAGCCAAAGCAGTACAAATTAGAATTCGGTGGGAAAGGGGTTAAGAGGAAAGTCCGGATCCGTCATAGTAGCCGTCACGACTTCCGTGACCGTGACGGTAATCGGAGGTTCGGTCGTGGAGGTGACAGTTGAAGACGACGTTGTATCGGTTGAGAATGAGCTGGTGGAAGTCGTGCTGGAGGTTGTGCTTAAAGTCGTGCTAGTGCTAACGGGAGATGATGTTGTCTCGGTCGTGGAGGTGATAGCTGAAGACGACGTTGTATCGGTCGAGATTGAGCTGTTGGAAGTCGTACTGGAGGTTG
>JAVHLV010000551.1:0-29664 GCA_036785495.1 Colletotrichum neosansevieriae
TAACTCTAAGCTTCTTAATATATTAGTAAAAAAAAGTATTTAATATAATATAGAAACTAGTTATAAATTCTCAGGAGCCTATATCTTATTAGTATAATCTCTTAGTTTATATTAGTAATTATAACTCTCTATTAGAGTATTCTTATTCTATTATTAAGAGGTTAATCTTATATAAATCCTACTAGAAATATATATATCCTAGTTTTATATAATTATAGTAATTAAGATAAATAGCTTAGTGCCTAGTATCTAAGTCCTATCTATAGAAATTATAAATAAGACTAGTATACTATATACTATAGAATAGTATAAAACCTAGTATTTCCTATTATTTAAAGTCTTAGTAGGTGGACTAAAGATCTCTATATTATAGTAAAGAGTTAGTAGTATAGAAAGAGCAAATTATTAAACTTAGAATACTTATAGAATAACTAGTAATAGAGGGAGAAGGTCTATTTAGATAGTACTATTTTAAGCACTATATAGAATTATAGCTTATCTAGTCTCCTCTATTATAGAAATAGGGGGGAGATTAAGATATCTAAGAGAGGCACTCTACTAGGCTAAGTATTTTATAGTAAGCAGCCTAGTATATATATCTAAGAGATAAGAGATATATAAGAGGTATAATCTATAAACTCTATACTAGATTAGATTCTTAAATTTAAGCCTAACTAGAATAGGGAGCAGTAAGAGCTATATTATCCTTAAGGATAATCCTAAAACCCTTTATAGCCTTACTATAATATTACCTTTATAGACTAGAGTAATAGAGTAATCTAGAAAAAATATATAAAGGAAGTTAGCTTAGATAGGAGGTTATCTATTACTAAGAGAACTAACCTAGATATAAAATATATAATATACTAATATTTACTTACTCCTATTATATTTATAAGATACCTAGAAAAATATTTTAGAGTAATATCTATCTAGGAGAGATTCTAGGTAATTAACTACTAACTATATAGTACTAGATATAATCTTATCTAACTGCTTAACAGGCACTATATAGAGATAGTAGCTCTATAATAGCCTATAATAGATACTCTAAGCTAGAGAGCTATAGACTATAAGTATAGTTAGAAGTACTAATAACACCTATAGCACTTTAGAGTTATTACCTATTTAGTAGGTTCTAGAGCCTAAAAAGATAAGATTACTGCTAGTATTAGCCTTACTAGTAATTATAGTAGTACCTTCTAGAAACTTTAAAAGCCTCTTATAAGTTAGAATATCTTTCTCCCTCTAGTAGCAGGGTATATACTTTAAGATATAGATCTAATATTAGTAGAAGCAATTAAAGGTATATATATATAATCAAACTACCTATAAGTTTATACTAGATATCTATTATATTATAGGTCTATCCTAGTACTCAGATTAGAGAGAATTAGGTTTAGAATGCAAAATATGGGTATATTTGAGGTACTAATAAATAAATAGAGTAACCTTTAAGTATCTAGCTTAGCTATAAGTAGTAGAAGGCCTAGAATTAAATAAAATAAGAGATAATATAGATAAAATATATAGGCTAGCTAATATATAAATAAAAGTAACCTGGAATTAGAATTATAAACTAGAGATAGATCTTCCTATTAATATTTAAAGGTTAAAGCTAAGACAGACTAGCAGAGAAAAATATCTTAGATATATTAGGGTTAGGGTTAGGGTTATATAAGGGTATTTATAGATATTATAGATTATATAATATACTTAATAAATAGAGGTTTATAAAGGATAGCAAGAGATAAATATATATACTAACTACCTTTCTTTATAATATTCTAGAAGAATAGGTTAGAGTAGGTGTTATTACTATAGCTAGCTAGGCTTACTTATAGATCTTTCTAGTTTAGTATTAATCCCTATAGCTATAGTCTAGTAAGAGATAGCCTTAAAGCCTAGCCTATTACTAGTACTAATAGGGAATTATAAGTAAAAATTATTACTTTAAAGGTATAGCTTATTAGGCTAGATATATTTATAAGAAGTATTATTAGAGTAAAGATAGATAATATTATAAAAGAAATACTGTCTTATATTTTTCCCTCTCTAAGGCTTACTCCTCTTACCCTATAAAAAATAATCCAGCTTAGATTATAAGGCGCTGCTAAGAATAATATCTATTTTTGTCTTAGTTAAGATAGACTGGGCAGCTAGCTATACCTGCTATAATCAGGTTTCTAGCTATACCCTCCTTAATTATCTCTGCCTTATTAAAATCCTTATTATTATTAATTATAATTAGGTTTATAGTAGTATTAAAACTAGCTGCAGGTTTAGCTAGTCTATAATAGATATATTAAATATATTCTATCTTAGACTTTATAACCTCTTTAACTTATAGTCTCTAGGCCTCCTCTTTTAAAGCCTTAGTAATTATAGTGAAAACCTAGATAGGATAAGGCTAAATAGTACTTATTAGCTATATTTAATAAGGATCTAGGAGGCAGTTTTAATAACTTACTTCCTTTATAATATAATTAGAATTTTACTAAGCCTATTTATAGATATTATTAGTCTGGATAAAGGTAATATGCTTGCTGCTAAATCTGCTATCTTAGCTATAAATCTATACCTATAGCTTTAGAGTGCTATAAATATAGATATTAATATTATTAAAAGCTATATATTTACTTAAAAGTATCTTTATTTTAATAATCTTACTAACTATAGTCTTATTATTAATAGCCTAGACTCTAGGCTAGGCTCTTAGTTTTATAATAATATTATTAAGGGTGTCTGAGAGGTATCTAAAATCTGCTCTACTACTATTATTAGTTTTAGTAAAAAGCAGGCACTAGCTGAGATAAACTAGGATAGAGAGGTTGCTATTAGGTATATAAGGCTTCTACTAACTTTAAGTAATATCTATCTTTATAATAAATAGAGGCTAGACTTAGCTTAGTTATATATAGTATTAAGCAGTTTATTAGGTATTATAGTTAGGAAAAAAAGTAACAGGGTGTTTCCTTTTAGACTAGTTATAGAAACTAAGATAGGAAAAGTTACCTTAATATAGAGGTATTAAGATAGCAAGGTAAAGCAGGTAAGTATAGTAGGGAGAGAGGCTGCTTTCTGCCTAGAAAATAGAATTATAGAAGTTAGCTGAGATACCTAAAAGCAGGTATAGTTAGTAAGAGAATCTACTTAATAGTAGAGAGATAAAAGCAATACTAGAACCTCTTCTACTATAAGGTAGCTGCCTGCTAGTAGTATTCTATTAAAAGAGTAATATTAATTATTATATATAAGTTATAACGCCTTAGTCTTATTATAAATATTAATGCTATATATCTTAGTTAGAGTGATATTAATATAGTATCTAGGTATTTATTTAATAAGCTCTTACTAATTATACCTACTTAAACTTTATAATATATTATTAGGCTAGGATATAAGTTCTAAGCCTTTTCTAATAACCTTATATATTTCTTATATAATATATCTCACTCTATATCTGCTAGCTTCTACCTATAATATTAGGCTATTAATAAGAGATACTAGCTATCTAAGTATAATCCTCTTTATAAAAAGGCTTTAGGAGCAGACTATATAGTATATAAAGTCTAATAATAGAGCTATAAACCTTATCTACTATCTTAGTTATAGCTTAGAGTTTATTACTACTAAACACTAGTATTATCTAGGTTCTAGGCTGGTTATTAATAGTATCTAGCTATATAAGGACTCTAATCTTCTAGAATAAGACTATAATATCTAGCCCAGAGTATACTAGTATGCTGCTCTATACCTGCCTTAATAGGTTTATAGAGGTAAGAAGAGCCTAGTTAATACTATCTTATCTATACTAAATATATATCTTAATATAGAGAGGATAATAATCTTAGCCTGAGCTGCTATAACTTAATAGCCTAATAGGAAATAAAAATAGGCTAGTTACCTAGTTTAACTAATAAGATAATAGTAGTTAAAGGTAGGCTAACTACTTTACCTAATATAGTAATATATTAGCATTTATATAGATTAGGCTTTCTAATAAATAACTACTAACTATGCATCTAATATCCTTAACTACTAGAAAGATAATATAGAAGTATAGCGCTCTACCTGCTCCTAAAATAGAAACCTCTAATACTAAGAGAGACTAGAATAGTTAGTTTTATAACTAGTTATTAGATACTCTAATACTAGCTATAGATAAAACTTAGATAATAATATATATCTCACCTTAAAATACTAGTACTAAGTAAAGCGCTCTTACTAAGACTAGCTAACCCTATATTAGCTAGATAGTATTACTAGTATAGATAGGATGCTTCCCTAAAACACTAGTAATAATAGTAGTATAGATCTTATTAAAGTTATAGCTGTAAAGGTTATAGCTAAGTCTTACTATACTAGGTAAGCTAGTATTATATATACTAAGATATATAAGAAGATTAGCCTTAAATCTCTAACCTATACTAATAGGAGCAGCAGCCTTAGCTATATAATTAGATAACTTTACTGCTTTTAATCTAGGTAATAATAGTAATACCTAGATACTATTAGTTATAGAGGTCTAGTTCTGAGGTATTATATTAGTAGTGTGGATAATAATATTAGTAATATTATTATAATAGAAAACTATTATAAGCTTAGAGTAGTATGTTCTAAATAGAACTAGTATAGGGGCTATATATAGCTGGATATTTAGATATATAGCAGCCTGCTATTAGAGCTCTGCTTATCTAATATTACCTATATCCTAGAAGCTATAGATAATATATATCTAGATAGCATAGTATATATCTATATTAAAGTGGCTTATAAGAAAGTGAATATTATAAAGGTAGTTAAACTGCTAATACTTAGAAACTAAGAGATATCTAACTAAGTCTAGAAGGCTAACTATTTTATTATTCTTATAGAAGGGAACGCCTACTATGCAAATAAGCTAGAAAGGCAAACTAATAAGTAGCCTTATTAGGCTTTACTACTTTTAGCTATGCTTAGCCTCCTACTCCTTAAGATTAATAAATATATACTATTATTTTATATAATATTCTATAGCTAGGTAGTCTAGTAGTAGTACTAACTAATAGAGCTAATAGAGATAGTTTAATTGCTAGAGGGGGGGGGGGCTAACCTTCTCCTATAACTTAGTATTATAGCAGAGATAGCTAAGAAGCTATAAGCTCTAAAAAGAAATTCGTAACTATTATCTAACCTATCTAGACTAAATAACCTAGTAGGAGGTAAGGGATTAGGCAGATACCTTATAAAGAATATATAGTCTACCTTAAAGAGAATAGACTAAACCTTTATAATAAATTAAAAGGAGTTCTTTCTCTATATACTTATAATATTATATAACACTTATAGGTTTCTTAGTATCTAAAAAGATAGATAGAGTGCTGCTTTTTAATATGTTTTTTATATAATAGAGGTTATAAATACTATAAGGGCTACCTAGATAGACTTTATAAAAAGAGAGCTTTAATAATTAATAAATATCTAGTATAATATATTACTTTAGGTAATAAGGAGCTAGAATAGAGTATATAAGGTAAGATAGAGTAAGATATAGCTAAGAGAATAGCCCCTTTCTAGCTCCTAGTAATAACTAACTATAAGTAAGATAGTAGAAGTCTACTTACTAGTATATTAATACTAGTTTAGTTTTCTTATTAAGCCCTATAAACACCTTATAGGTAGATATCTTATACTATAGCTTATAGATAGATACTAGAAGTTAAAATAACTCCACTTATACTAGATTTATACCTATAGCAAAAAGACTCCCCCTTATATATATACTTATAAGGTCTAAGCCTAGTTATCTTACTACCTTAGTAATACCTAGCAGAGTTAATACCCTATTAGAACCTAGTATAATTAACTCTAAGAGCATAGAGAATAGCTAAGATAAATATATAGACTATAGCTAAGAGCATATAGTGCTAGAGCTTAGCAGTAAACTAAGGTAGTATAGCCTAATATAATAGCTGTGCAGAGAGCTTGCTTATAAGTTAGGCAGAAAATAGATTAAATATAACTAGCTATTAGATATATATATACTTCTAGTATAACAGTTTCTAGGTAACACTAATCCAGCTAGTCTAATATAATAACAGTATCTTATAGCTAGAATATCAGGCATAGCTATAGTTAGAAGACTAAATAGTTATTCTAAATTATATAAATATTAACTGCTTAGCAAAAAGGTAGATATTAGTAAGCTTACTAACTACCCATAAGTACCTATATAAGTAGTATCTAAAACTACCTATAGGTTAATACTATGCAATAGTACCTATAGCTATATACTACTATTATAATTCAATATTACTATTATAGTTAGAGTATATAATTATTATTATAATTAGTTTTATTATTTTAGAAGAAAGAAGTAAAATAAATAAAGAGAATATCTATTTTATGTATTTTACTAAGATTACTATAAAAGATTACTATAAAATAAACAGTAGAGAAATATTAAATATTATATATAATACCTTTAGTTATATATACTGTTATTATCATTAAAGTAGTTAATAATAATATAGATAATAGTTATTACTTTAGTTTACATTCTTAGTACTTAATATAAAAAGAATTAAGAAATATATCTACTTTAACTTATTTCACTAAGATTACTATAAAGGATTACTAGAAAAAGAATATCATAGAAATATTAAACACTATATATAATAGCTATATATATATTAGTTTATATTCTTAGCTTCTATTTATACTACTTAATCTAAAACAAACTAAGAGAAATATTTATATTTACTTATTATACTAAGATTACTTTTAGAGACTACTATTATAGATTACTATAAAAGGTTAGTACAAAAAGAGTATTATAAATATATTAAATACTATATAGAATAGCTACATATATATATACTAGTTTATACTCTTAGCTTCTATTTATACTACTTAATAATAATAAAAACTAAGATAAATACTTTTTTTTTTTTTTATATTCCACTAAGATTACTACTCTTAAATTAATATAGGCCAGTATAAATATATATTAGATCTAGGCTTAAATAATTAATATATATAATATATTATAAGCTAGACGTTAATATATAAATATTAACATATCTATCACTCTATAACTAATAGTATTAAGCTATATATAGGCCTATACCAGGCTATATAACTACTTATATATAACTGCTTATTATAGTACTTATTTTGCTGCTTTATAGGTTATACTATTAATATAATAGATATAAAAAACATATATATAGAAGACTTTCTATAAATATTTTATTTTATTCATAATAGCTATATATCTAAATATATTATTAATATAGTTAAAAATTCTATATATAATAGTCCAAGGTTTAGTTTTTATTCTTACTACTTAATATATAAAGAATAAAGAAAAGTACTTACTTTAATATATTTTACTAAGATTACTATAAAGGATTACTACTCAGAACTATAACTCTTAAAATCATATATTATTTAAAATAAAATAAATAAAAATAATAATAATAAGAGTTATAATTATATATAGATATATATATTACTATCTATTAGTATAGATACCTAGAGATATAGTATTCACACTATACCTATAGGCTTAATTACCTAAACCTACTTAGCCTATAGATACTACCTATAACTACCTACCTATCTCATAGATATCTATAAGACCCACAAGCTAAGTAGTTACTAACCCTTAATATTAGTAGGCTATATAATACTATATACTGCTTAAGCTTCCTTTTTTTAATACTTTACTATCCTGCTTTATTAGTAGTAGTTTAGTATCCCCTCTATAACCTCTCTCTGAATTTAGGTATATATTAAAATTATTATCACTAATAATAATTCTAGGGTGTGATTATATAAGCAGGGTTTTAGGCAGTATATTATATAGTCACACCCTGTAATCTTTATAACTTTTTAATACCTTTTTATATTATTCTATATTTAAAAAGGTAAAAGGAATAATAAAACTATTATATTTATTTTTATATTTTCAAATTGGAATCAGCAAGACACTTATATATTTTATATTTACTTATAATAAAATCAAAACCTGGAGTTATAGGCTGGGGTCAGAACAGGCAAAGTAATAATAATAATCTTAAACTATAATAATATAGGCTAATAAAGACACCTCTTTTATTATATAGCTAAGCTAAGCTATAACAGACTTTAGTTATAGGTTCCTAGATAAAGACTAATAGTATAGTAATATAAGATTTAAAGGTAACTATATTAGAAGGCTGCTCCCTAAAATAAGATAAAGGTCTAGTCTATATACTAGTCAAAACATAGGTTTAAGATATCCCCTTTATAGATATCACAGGACATAATAATATATATACACTTCTAGCTAGAAATATTATATACCCCTAGTAAGAGTTATATAGTTTATAGATAGGCTATACTAGTATATATAGCTAATATATCTTAGTAAGAGTATAGTATTTATAGCAGGAAATAGTAATATAAGTATAATAGGGAGATACCCTATATAACGTTTATAATACTATTACCTATAAGCTATTAGCATATCTTAGATATAGAAAAGAGCATACCTAGAAGTAGGTATAGCATACTATCTGCCTTAATAGTAACCCTATTATTAGCATTAATATTATAGAGTGAGCCGAGGTTAGATAGAGTGATTACCTAAATAACTAGTCTTTATATTTTATATATAGAGGTATAGGTTACTCTTAGTGCTAGATAGAAGCTATTACCTAGAAACAGGTTAGGTGGTTCTAAGCTAATACCACTTCTATTAAAAGAGCAGCCTCTACCTAGTATAAGATAAAGATATTATAAGGATAATAGCTTTAAAATATTAACACTACTATAGAGGTGATATATATCTAGGTTCCTTAAAAGCCTAATAGAATCTAATATTAAGGTTAGATATATAGCCTTATATAGGCTAATATTAAGGTTAAAGATTAGGTCTAGTTAACTACCTTATATAATATCTATAAAGATTGCTCTAAATAAAGTAAGTTATTTTACTATATTATTCTCTAGTAAATTAAGTAGCTACTAAAGCCTCTACCTAATCTTATTTATATCTAAGATAGTAATATTATCTAAGTGCCTAGCTAGGAGGATAGGGAGAAATCTTAGAGAGGCGCTATATATACTTTTAAGAATATAACCTCTATTAAGCTACTAGATTATTTCTATCTTCCTATCCTTAAAGATCTTATCTTTCTTAGTTATAGATTATATATTAGAACTAAGAGATATAAATATAAGCTTATCTAATATTTAGTAGTTATAATAAGCTTAGAAGGGTTTCTTAGATATAGTTTTATATAAGAGGAAGTTAGCTAGGTACTATTAATAGTAGAAGAGATCCTCTACTCCCTTAAACTAGAAAGAAAAAGTAATAAGGCTAGTAAGGTTATTAGTAGCTTAGAGAAGGTAAAGACTATTTATAACTAGAGCAGTATACTATAATAATAGGAGGTCTGCACACCTCTTTATACTATTTATAATAAGTATATCTAAAAGAGAGATAGTCTTATCCTATATAGCTAGCTGCTATATTTTAGCTTTAAACTATTTAACTAGGTTAGATATAGTAGCTATTATTACTATAATATATATTACTAGTATAGTACCTATAGCTATCCCTGCTCCTACTACTCCTGCTACTGCTACTAATACTAGTATTAATAATAATAGATAGGATTCTGAGATTAACTGTAATAATAATAATAAAGTTAGTAGAGCTATATTTTAGATAGTAAGCATACTATACTCTATTAAGAAGGCTTTAGTAATAATAGACTTACCTAGTAATATTAGTATAGAGCTAAGCTATCTACTCTTATATCTAGAAATATCCTTATCTAGCCTCTATAATACTATAGTTTTACTAGATAGATATAGTCTCTTAGTAGCCTTTAACTATAGCTAGTCTACTTTTAGAGATATTAATAAGCAAAGGGTAGCAGACACTAAATTTATAGTTCTTAACTAGCTACTGCTCTAAATATTATAAGACCTAGTCTCTAAAATAACTATACTACTAGGCCTATAGGGGGGCTTTATCTGAGATTCTAAGCTGAGACAGATATATATCTATATTATATAATTAGCCTCCTAGAACGCTAAGATAGATACTAGGAGAGGGGATTTATCTAACAGGCTACTATTATTATATATCTTAGTAGCTCTATTAGCAGTACTAGATAAAAGCTAAACTAGAAGGATAAGCTATATAATAGAGAGATACTTCTCTTAGCTATTATTTATTTAAGATTACTAATAAATAGGTATAGAGAGTTCTAGCTATAAAATATAAATAATTACAGACTAGTAAAAGTAAGCTTTAATATTTATAGCTTAGTAGTATATAAAAGGTATTAGCAAAACCGCTTCTCTAAGATAGGAGTAGAAGGTTAAGTAGGTAATATCTATAATATCTAGGGTTCTAGAATTAAGCACTAGCTTTTAGCTTAGATAGACCTTATAGCAGGGTTAAATATATACTTAACTAGGAGGTTACTAATAGTTATTCTAACTATTCTTACTAGGCAGATCTAGCTAGCTAATCTATTATTTAAATCTTTCCCTTAATATTAGATATATAGTAAGCTAAGCCTTTAACTTATCTAAGATAAGTATATTAACTATAAGTTAGAATAAGTACTATATAAATATATCTAGATATACTATCTTCTACTCTCTAAAAGAGAATAGTAACTCTACTATACTGCTACTAGATATTTAATTTAAAGGATAGTATATAGAGTAGCTAGAGGAGGTTAATATAGCTATATCTAGTAGTCTAGAGAACTAATTAGATACTCTATAATAAATAGCTAGAAACTTAGATAGATCCTTGCTATAGTAGTAGATAGTAGAACTGCTAGGAAAGTAGTAACTTAGATTTGCTATATTATAAGAACCCTTACTTATTTTAATACTAATAAGGTTACTATACTAATATAGGATATTATAGTATTAGATAGAATATTAATAGTATACTAGTCCTATATATTATATAAGTTTATAGGCTCTCTAGCTCCTAGCTTTACTACTACTAATACTAATTTTTATAAAACCTAGATATATAGCTACTAGATAGCTAGTAAGAGACTTAGAGTGCTTAGATAGTAACTACTTAAGATTAGTATTAGCTAACTAGATTATTATATTATCTAGAGAAATTAATATAAAAATAGGCTGCTAGAGCAATTTAGATATAGGGCCTATTAATAGAGTTATAGTGGTTCTAAAAGGAGATAGAGAATAAGAGTTCTAGGAGGTGCTATTAAGAGATATTATAGTAGCTAGAGCTAGAAACTTATTAATAATATAATAATAGCCTTCTATCTTAATTATAGCTATTAACAGGTTATTAAACTAAGAGTTTAGTACTTACTATAAAAACCTAATATACTATAGAATAGTTATAAGAAAACCCTTAATATTAAGGATATTAGAGTGGTTATTCTAGAACTCTATATTAGATACTAATAGTAAGTATAGGCACTCCACCTTAGAAGTAGCTACTAAGAGTTAACTAAGAGTAAGAAGCTAATAGGCAGCCTCTAACCTATATAATATAGACTAGGTTAAGAGGGATTTATTTATCTCTAAGTTAACTGCTAATAAGAGCACTATAGAGAAAGTAAGATAAAGATAGCACTATATAATAGATAAATAAAGTCTACTCTCCTATATTAACTAGTTAGGAGGTACTAGAATAGTAATAGGCTATATATAGCATAGCCTATATAGATATAAGGCTAGAATAGGGGAGGGGGGAGTAGAAACTAAGGTAATATTTATAGGTGAGAGCTAAGGCCTTAACTAGAAAAAGGGGTAGAGTATAGGATAAGTAGTATAGATAGGAGCAAAACTATAATCTAGTTCTATTCTATTTTATTCTATTTAAAGGGAAAGATAGAAGTAAGGGTATCTAGGTATATAATACTCTAAAAGTAGTAGGTAAATAATAGAATAAGGAGATAAAGAGATAGATATTAGGTGCTATTAATAGTATAGGCTAAAATAGTAGAATATAACTAGTAATAGCCTTTTCTAATATAGAATTAATAAGAGATTAGGTGAGATATATACTCTATTATTATATACTAGTAATAAGAAGCAAATATTAACCTAAATAGGTAGGTAGTAGATATAATATTAATAGGTTATAGTGTATTAACACCTAGTCTCTAGGCTAATACCTCTCTCTCTCCTACTAGCACTTATTAGAAAAAGCTACTAATAAGGAGCTATCTAACTAATCTAAAAGTAGAACTAGTATATAATATAGATATAACTAGAGCGGGAAGGTATATACTTTAGTTATATATATACTATAGTTAATATATTATCCTATTAAAGGTAATACTCTAACTTTTTATAATCTTAGCTATATATAGAAGGAGAGATCTACCTACCTATAGCTATCTAAGTATAGCTAAAAGATACTATAGATACTATCTATAAATCTAAGTATTAGATAAGGCTTAAAGTAGTTTTATAATAAATATCTATAAGTAGTACCTAGATCTATTAGAAGCCTAGTCTAGTAGAGGTTTATATAGGCCTACCTAGTTAGACTTCTCTCAGATATATATTTAACTAATATCTAATATTATACCTAGTAACCTAATATAGCAGAGAGATATAATTAGAGTATAGGCAGGCTCTATTCTATCTATTAGACTAGATACTAGCTACTAAGCAGGCTAGAGGTTATAATTATATTAATATAATAAGGGATATATAATTATTACCTTTTAGACTCTAAGCTAACCCTAGCTAAAACTACTCTTAGATCTCTTAATTGCTCCCCTCTTACTTATATAGAGGTTAGGTTAATTAGATATAGCACTAGGCAAAGTGTATTTCTAGCTAAAAGCAGGTTTAAATAGGAAAATATACTAAAAGCAGTAGCATATAATAAGGTAGTATACTCTGAATATTAGGGGATAGCTTTTATAATCCTAGCTTAGTATAGGTTTCTCTAAAATAGAATAGTTAAGTAGCTACTATTTATAGGATATTATAGATATCTTAGATTAAGTTATCTATAAGGGAAAATACTCTAAGTATTAGAGATAGGGGATACTAATAAAATAATTATACCTATCTTACCTTATAGGCTGCCTAGGTAGTTCTGTCCTATATAATATATAATTTTCTAGATAGGAATAAGCAGTCTAGTAGGATTATAATATACCTTATAGTATAGATAGTGGAGTCTATAGTATATATATTAGATAGGTATAAGTAGGTAAGGTAAGGTAGGTAGGTTATTTAGCAAACTTCCTATATATATTACCTACCTATTAATACTAATACTATATACTTTTAGTAGGAATAACTAATAGTAGGAGCCTAATTTAGTGCCTCCCTGAAAGTATATACTATTATTACTGCCTTAAATAATATAGGCTTATAAACTTTACTATTTTAGTATAACCCTAGAACACTATATTACTAAGTCTTATCTAATACTATTAAGGTAGTGGTTTTAATAAATAGCACTCTATACCTACTACTATAGTCTTACTATAATCCTACTAATAAATCCCCTGCTATTTTTCTTTATTTTTCCTTTTTATAGCTATTTCTTACCTTTATATAATATAGAAAACAGGCTTAATAAATATCTAGAGGTTAATACTATATAATACTATAATATATATTTAAAGTTTAGGAGTATATAAGCCCTCTTTCTATCTCTCTCTCTCTCTAAAAAAAAAAAAAAAAAAAAAAAAAACTATATTCTGCTAGTCTCTTTCTTCTTATTCTCTTTTCTAGGTTATTAGTTTTTAATCTAGAAGGTATAAACTATAAGATATTAGTATGGAGTATAGTAGAAATAAGATAGTAGAAGTATAATATATTATAAAAGGAGTTCTATTTACCTCTAAGAATATAGAGGTTTAGATATACTAGGAGAGAAGGGGGGGGTAGGTGGGGTTACTAAGGCTCTTAGCTATAAGTTTAGTATAGTTTACTAGATATTAAGATAAGTATTAATCTTAGAGGTAATAATAAGGGAGAGGAAAAACTAGTAGAAGCTTATCTATACCTTATACTAATATAATAGTAAGTATATAGTAACTATAGTATAGAAAAGGGGAGTATAGAATAGTAATAGGTATTAATAATATTAAGATATCTTATAGTAGGAATATCTATTATAGCTTATAGCTATAGGAGATATAGTTAGGAGGCTATACTTAGCAAACTAGTATACTAGTAATATAGCTTAGATAAGAGAGACTATTACTAATAGGTAGTAACTAAGTTTATTAATATAGAGATAGATAGGAACTAGAGTATATAGTAGTATATCTACTATTAGTACTAGCTCCTCTTAAATTATATAAAGCAGTCTTAATAAGATTAGTATAATATTATATTATAGTAGATATCAGATAATTATACTAATAAGATAAAGTAATATAATAACCTATCTATCTAAGATAGAGTGGGATTTAGCCTACTTTGTTTTATAGAGGGTGTTAAAGATAATACTAACTGCTTGCAGAGCTTTTTATGCTTCTAGCTGTGAGAACCTCTTAGAAGGTTAAGGAGTTATCTCTTATATATGCAGCACCTTGCTAGAAGGTTAACCTTTAGGTGAGAAGTTATTAGATATCTTATATAGTAGCGTTTACCTTGCTAGAAGGTTTACCTTTTAGGCGTTTTTTGTAGCACTTTGCTAGAAGGCGTTTCTAGGCTATAAGAGCCTTAGTAGCCTACTTAGCCCTAATATAATTAGCTCTATTATATGCAGTGCAGTATTACCTATACTATTACTATTCTACTAGTCTATTTAGCTAGAGTATATATCTGACTTTATGTAAGGATTTGCTTACTAGTAAAAATATATAGGGTTCTAGTATTATTATCCTTAACTAGTAGAGGGTATAGATTAAAGTGCCTCTATAGTGTTTTCCAAATTATACCTATAAACTAGGTGAATTTATTATAGTCTTTTTTGCGGGGGGCTGCGTTGTAACTATAAACTTAAAGATAATACTAATACTCTCTAAACACTAAATTTAATAGAAAAAAGAAAGTATATTTCTAGAAAAGAAAACCCTATAAACTATATAATAATATAACCTAGATATAAAGGCAGGTAAAGCTTAACCCAGTTAATCTATAGAGTAATAGTAACCTAGCTACTTTGGATTATAAGTATATCTAGTAATTCTATTATAGATACTTATTCCAGAATCTCTAAGAAAGTAGCTAATATTATATACTAGTATAGCTACTTATAGATATATTATATCCCCTCTATATTTAATAAATTAGAAGTAAAGGGGGTGCAGACCTATATCACTTCCCATAATATATTAGAATAGATATCTATTAGCTATTAGCTTACTTAGAGTTCTCTTAGAGCTTTCCTTCCACTTTAAGTTATATTTATAGTAGAAGTTATATCTTAATAAAATACTTCTTACTTATTAGTATTATCTATTATTAACCTTTAATAGGTCTTTTACTTCTTAAAATAGGTTTAGATATATTATAATAAAGGGTATTAATAAGGATTCTTATATATCTATACTTAGAATACTATATACTTATTCCAGCTTTTTATATTAGCTCCTCTTCTACTCCTACCTTTGCTATAGTAAAACCCCTTAAAAGTGAAATATAGAGGCGCTTCTCCTAGATATAGTATTAAACCTAGAATAATAGGTCTTCCTATATATAAGATATTATAGTATATATAATTAGAATAAATAGGAGTTAAGGGACAGGTTCTATATTAGAAAACTATAAGCTATAGTAGTAAAGGAAAGTATAAGATATAGTTATATTTAAGTAGCTTATTAGCTAGTCTGCTTAAAGGTTAACCTATTATAAGTAACTTAAAGATATAGTAATAGTAATACTAGATATATACTTCTACTTAACTTTCTAGATAATACTCTATATATATATATTATAATAGTAAGAGGAGAGTAAACTATATCTTAGCTACTAGAACCTACCACCCTAGTTAAGATATATAGTAGCTAATAGAAGTATATTAATATTTCCACTCTCTTATATTAGATCTTTATATAGGAGATAAGCTCTTATTCTAGTATAGAAAGGATACTAGATACTAGTTATAAAATATAAAGTAACTATAGTAATATAATAAGGAGAGAAAGGGTGTGGAATATAAGAACCTAGCTAAGACTTAGATATAGAGTTAAACTAATATTCCTTAATCTACTTATAGCTAAAGTATAATAAATAATAAAGTAGTACTATCTAGCTAAAAAATATTATATAGAAAGAATAAGCTAAGTAAATAATAAAGTTCTCCTATTTATTACTATATTATTATATAAAGATATAAATAATTTAGATTATCTATTATCTTAAAATAGAATAATAGCACTATTTAAACACTACTAGATTGTTATAGTATATATAGGAAACTAGTTATATTAAGTTTTAGCCTTAGATCTATTATATCTAAAAGCAGAGTTTATATTTTATCTACCTAATATATATCTATTTAATATATTTCTCACCTCCCCTAAGCTATATTTATATAACTTACTAGATAATTAAGAGTCTTAATAGTATTAGTTAAGCTAAAAAGGCATGCTTAAAGGTGACAAAACAGGATATATAGTATAAAGTAAGAAATAAGATAATAAGCTAAAAAGGGTATATTAGTAGGGGTAATATAGGATAAGAGACTTCAGTATAACAGTTAACAATAATATTTTATTATATATAATATATTACTATAGTATAGAGATATAATTTAAATATAAAAATAATAATCCAGGTAAGTGTTACTCTCTATCTATCTTAGTCTATCTATTATAGCATATATAGTATTTAGGTTATAATCACTTAACCTCTTTCTATATATATATAACATAAGAATTCCTACCTTTATAGTATATAATACCTCTCTAAGGCTTCTTAACTATAAATACTAGCAAATAGCAAAGAATAATAGTAAGCTACTATTATAGCAAAGTCTTATTATTCTTTAAATCTATCTTTATAGTATCCTCTCTACTTTATAGCCCTTCTATTATCTATCTAGAAATACTAAAGCCTAGCATAAACATATTATAAAAAAAAAATAGAAGAAGAAAAAGACTAAGAAAGAGAGAGAAATAAAAAATAATAATAATAAAATAAAAGTTAACCTTCTATCTACTTACTACTTAGGCTTAGTACTAGAACTCTGCCTTATATACTATATATAAGTATATATTAAAACTATTATAGAGTAAGATATATAGCTAGTTCTATTATTACTCTTACCTTCTTCTAAAATTTCTATCCCTCTCTATATTATCTCTAGCTATAGGTAACTTTGCCTTTATATATTAAGCAAAATAATCTCTATATAATAACTTTATATTATATACTTTTACTTCTTATTAAGATTATAGAATAATTTAGAGCAGTATCTTATTTATATCTTTACTATATTATATCTATACTATAAGTAGACTAGAGTCTATTAGATATAGCTATCTCTTAGTTATATCTAGCCTCCTAGATAAAGGAAAACTATTATTTCTTCTATAATTATAATAATAATAGATACTAATCTTTAAGACTTAGATCTACGCCTCACCTTTAATATTATTCCTCCTTAACTCTATAATTATAATAATATTAATAATAATACTAATATTAATAATAATAACAATATATATAATAAAGATAATAATAATAATAATATAAGAAGTTATAGCTTAAGGAGAAGCTATTACACCTAAGCTTAACTATATAGAACTATAAATAGAAAGAGCAGATAGATTATAGCACTAAATACACTTCCACTCCTATTATAAGTGCTAGTTACCCTAGAGCTGCTCATATAAATATACCAGAAAATACTAATAACGTTAAGTTCTAGCCTAAGCTGCTACTAGATATTATATTAAATAATAATATCTAACAGATCCTAGATAAGTATATCTGGTTCTAGAAGGAAATTACAGGAGAGCAGTTCTATTATAAGTATCCTTCTTATAAGATACTATTACTAGCTAAGTTAGAGCAACCTACCTTATTCTATAAGATATAAAACTTAGCTAGCTAGGTCTATAAAACCTCTTATTATCCTTATACTAACTAATTATTTCCCTCTTCCCTTATAAGTTATCCTCTATATTAGATCTTAGAAGAATCACACTATCTACTTATCTAAAAGGCTAGATATAATCTAGCTACCTAGTATAGAGGCTTACCTTTAAAACCTAGCCAGTATACTATTAGAGGGGCATAGTATTAATAACCTTCTATCTTAGTTTAAGTTAGTTAGGCTAAGTTACTAGGACCTCTTATATAATAGAACCTTAACTAAGCGCCTCTAGGTCTGCCTCTAGTACTACTCTAACTATACTAAGAGCTATAAGAGATAGTTAGATCTGGAAATATACCTAAAAAGCATATATAGGTAAGTTAAAGATATATAGTTAGTAAATACTAGTATATAGTTATCAGATACCACCTTATTCCGCAATATAAGCATAGATATATATACTAATTAATCTCTAATAGTAGCCTTTAATATAGCTTAGATCTCTCAGAATCTAAGAGTAAGTATACTAATAATACTTATAAGTGTAATATACTATGCTATACTAATATCTATATATAGAGGGTTCTGAAAAGTATTATTAGTAATAAGGTGCTAAGTAAGAAGTGTTTAGTGAGGATTAATATACTCTTAGATATACTACTCTAGAATAGGAA
The DNA here is from genome assembly GCA_036785495.1 of Colletotrichum neosansevieriae. Lineage (NCBI taxonomy): Eukaryota > Fungi > Ascomycota > Sordariomycetes > Glomerellales > Glomerellaceae > Colletotrichum > Colletotrichum neosansevieriae. The sequence goes on from JAVHLV010000551.1 coordinate 18,679, forward strand.
TATATATATATACTTAGGTATATAAGAGCAATTAGCTACTATTCCTTATAATAGGCTTATATACTAGTTATAGGTCTTTTCTTATACCTTCTCTATACTAATATTACTATAAAAGCAGTACTAGGTGCCCACACTACTAGAGAGGAACTACTAGGGCACTAGCCTATACTCTTAGTAGAGGATAAGGCTATTAATCTGCTAGACACTACTATTAATAATATAGCTATAGAAGATATACCTTTCCAGCTAATATTAGTTTTTAATATAAGTAGCTCTGCTATTAATATATTATACTAGTATATAGCAGCTATAAGCCTAGACTAGAGATTTCTATATAGTATAGATCTTATATAGCTAAGCTAACTCACCTAACTCTTAGCCTAAGATTTTAACTATACTATTATTAAGGAGATAGCTAATTAGTTCTAGGCCTTTAAGACCCAGTGCCTTCTATATATAGCCCTATAGAGCTAGGTGAGTAAGCTTATAGACCCCTCTTCCTTTATACTTACTATATATATATAATATGCCTTATAAGGTATTAACTAACTATAGGAGCATAAATAAGTATATAGGTAGAAGGGTATTATCCTAGTAAATCTGTTAAATTAGTTCCACCTTATATATTATATAGAACCTTCTACTAATAAAGAGATAATCTTATATAGGATAAAAAGGTTAATATAGAAAGGATCTGTTAAGGGGGAGGTTCCTGATTACAGAAAGGGAAGGCTGCTTTCCTAATATATAATAAGATGCTCTTTATATATATAACTATATAGAAGAGGGCCTGTCTCTACCTAATATAGTGCTATCTTATTTAAACCTAACAGATACCCTATAAAGGCATAAACCTGCTATATATCAGATAGAATAACCCTATAGCACCTATCTTTACCCTTAATAATAAGTTAGATATAGATATAGCAGATATAGAGCCCTCTATTACTTTTACTTAGATAACTATTAGAGGAGCACTAGAAGATATTACTAGTTATATTAACGCTAAAGATAATATAGATCCTATATAAGTCTTACCTATCCCTAATAATTAGTCAGGGCTTAAAAGCTATAAGGCAGCTATCTAGTATATAAAGCTACTCTATCTAAGTCTTACTATAAGTAAGAATATTATCACCTCAGATAAGTTCTACTACCCCCTTATCAGAGCTATAGAGGTATTATATATTAATACTAATAGTATCTAATATCCTATATAGGCTAGCAAAGATATATCTGCTCTAGTTACCTATATTAAGGCTACCTTTATCTATTAGAGTTACTATAAACACACCTCCTAGAAGTTACACCTAGTATATAGTTTTCTTTCTATTACTACTTTATATAGCCCAGATTAGTAGCCTATGCTATATAAGAGGCTTCTACTCAGGGATAATCTAGGCTCTATATATCTAAGTCTATGCTTATTTATCTCTATAAGTACTATAACCTTATAATAGAGGAGTACTACACCTTGCCCAGGCTTAAGGTAATAATATTAACGTATAATAGTCTTATTATATATCACAGCTTAAACGTTAAGGTAATATATCCTCCCCCCCCCCCCCCCCTAAACCTCTCTCTGTTTTATATAGATAAACCCCTTTTCTGATAATAGGCCTTTTTCTAGTTACCACTTATAGGCTTAAAAACAGCAAACCAGTATTAGCTCTACTAGCTCTATATCAGGCTAGTTAACCTCCTCTTACTTTCTAAGTATAGAGATATAAATAAGGATAAACCTAATAATATAGTAGTTATTAAAGCCCTCTAGTATTATATTAATTCCCACCTGCTATATCCTATAATTAAGGATAACCCTAGTAATATAGAGAGTAGAATATTAGTATACTTATAGATACTAGGAGTAGGAGCTATATTAATACTACTTAGTAGGCTGAAAATATTACTAAGAAAGCAGGTATAGTTCTATCTATACCCTATAATAAATAAGCTACTAGTCTATATAAATATAGCTAACTACTACTTTTATAGTATTTATAAGTTTCTTAGCTACCTCCTAGTTATAATATTCCTGCTTTATAGCTCTTAGTGCTAGATAATAGAGTTCTTAACTATATAATATACTACTACTTCTAAACTAGCCTGGAATCTCTTCTAGAATAAGGAGCGCTATATCTAGGTTACTAATATATGCTACTATAAGAATAACTATATAATAACCTATACCTATTCTGCCTTATAGCATTTATTTCTACTATATCTCAGCTATATTATTATCTACTATCTCTTCTATATCCTACCCCTTATACTAATACTCTAATAATAGTATATAAGAGCTAAGAATGCTAGGATACTAGAGGCTAGTATATTTCTTTATATAAGAGCCCCTAATACCTAACTATCTTAGATGCTAGTAACTAAGATATATAGCCTAATAAGCTTAATTAATAATAAATATACTGTTATTAATAAGCTAAAGGAGGCTAGTATTAGAGCATATATAGTATTAATAAACTACTAAGGCAATATAGAGGATATTAATAATAATAATAAGGCTAGTAATTATCTTAATATTATAAATAATAGTAATAAAGATAATAATAATAATAAGAATAATATAGATAATAAGAATAATAAGAATAATAAGGATAATAATACTACTAGAGATAATACTTCTACCTACCTATTATATAGAATACTAACTATTAGAATATCTACTATAGAGAGAGATATAGGCACTATAATAACTAAATAAATAAAGAAGACTAAATTAAAGACTAAGGCTAAGCTTTGCTAGAGCCTTATCTAGCTAAAGCAGTCCTTAATAAGGCAGTATAGGAGTAAGCAGAGAGCATAACAGGTTAATAGAAATACTAATATAGAGCCTAATAAAGATATTACCTAGTCTACTAGGCAGAACAATTTCCTATATACTCTCTAGCTATTAGCAGACTGCTCTAGTACGTGGAATAATAAGAAGTTCTATATTAAGATTTCTAAGTTCTTCTAGGTAATAGGCTCTAAGATAGGCATTAATAGCTTCTAGTACTGCATAGAGCTCTAGTATAGGGATTTACTTAATAAGCTTAACCTTAACCTAGTAATAATAGTATAGGCTAGTATAGATATAGGCAGCTTCCTGTTAACTATATATAAGTAAGCTAGATATAGCACCTAAATTATAATAGCTAAATATACTTTAAATAGTAGTAGCAGTAGCAGTATTACTAACTAAGATATAAAGGAGAGGTATATAAACGCTTCTATTATTCTATATATTTAGTTTAGGGGGAATTATATACTTAGAGAGCTAAAAATACTAGCTTTTATAAAGATATAAGGCCTTAACTTATATAGTATATTAATAAGCTAAGGTAGCTGATATAGATATAGGGCTAATAGAACGCCCTGGTATCTATTATTTAATATAAACTAACTTACTATTCTTAAAAAAATAGCAATATAGGAGGTGATAAGATAAGAGGTTTAGATATATAAGATAGACTGCTATATATTCTACTATGCTTATAAAATCCTCTATATTCTATAAGCAGACCCTGATATAAGGTTTAAGCTGGAGCAGGAGACAGCCTTAAAGTGGGCGTATTATACTAAGCCACTAGCATTTATTATCCTTCTAACTAGTATAGGTAAGTTACCTATTACCTTTACTGCTATAAAGGTTTAAACTGCTAGTACTACTCTACTAGTTATCCTATTTATTAAGGTGATAGAAGACTAAGCCTACTAGGCTAAGATACTAGGTATTTCTGCTATTATATCAGCTTAGCTATAGTACTAGGGTAAAAGCTTCTTTAATTATAATATAAGGCTTATTATTATAACCCTAGAGGCGATTTTAGAAGGCATAACTAGGAGGCTTATTAGGGACCTTATTAATATATAGCTACTAGACTATATTATCTTTAATAAGTACTATAACCTGCTTAAGGCTTATTTTAAGCTCTGGAGGCTTAGCTTCTATTAAATCCTCTACCTTCTATATAATATACTAAGATAGGTTATCCTCACTACTATAGCCCCTCCTTATATTAAGCACCTGCTAGTAAATGCCTTTAAGCTTATATAGGATAGCTACTACTAGCTAGCAGATAAGGTAAGAAACCTATCTATATTAAGCAAAAAAGGACCTCTACTACTCTATAACGCCTTAGCTAGAGAGGGGTTAGCCCTAGAAAATACCTTAATTATATTCTACTAGCTAACTAAGCAAAGTAATATTAGCTATATAGTAGATATATATAATAATAATAACTAACTTATCTATAATATCTATAAGATAATAAGAATAATATATAATATATATATATCACACTTACCTTAACTGTGTAAGCTTTTAGTTATTCTAGCTGTTAGCTATAAGAAGTTAAAGCAAATTAGCTAGTATTTTAGAAAGCTGCTAATATATATATTATATTGCTATAACTATGATTCCTATATATATAAGAAGGTAGTAGCAGTATTAGCTATATAGGAATAAGAGCTAACTATATAGACTCCTATAGGGAATAGCCACCCACTACTAGGTAATACTTATAAGTGCCTAACTCTGTTTATAATAACTGTTATAGGGGAGGGAGTAGATATTACTACTAATATTATACTAGTAGCTAGGCCTATTAGTACTAAGAGCCTATACTAGATACTAAGCTATACTGCTTATTAGGAATAAAAAGGTGTGGAAATCTATCTTACCCCCTCCTACTTACTTAAAACAGAGACCTAATCTGTCTATCTATAGCTAGTACTAGTAGAGGCAGGTAAGGGGATTATAGAGGCATTAGAGATAGCAAAAAAGTTTAGCAGGAAAACTGTTAAGAACTTTGTTAATATAAAAACCTACTATTATATACCTTTTGCCTGCTACTTTAACTGCAATGCTCCTAAAGAGATATATCTTATTATAGAAGGTAATACCTTATATAATCTATATTAGAAACAGTATAAATACACTTATAAGAATAGTATAAAAGCTAACCTAGAAATAATAGGCTAGCCTATATTTAATAAAGACTAGCAGCTAGATAAGTTAAACTCTACAGGAAATGCCTATAGTAAGTATAATCTAGTATACACTCCACAGCTATAATAAGATAACAGCTACCCTAATATAACCTTATCTATATAAATCACCACTATATATAGCACTAAGAGGATACCTAAACTATTAGCTAACAGATTTCAGGAATAGTAGCACTTCCTTAGCATATCTAATCCAGACTATAATAATAATAATACTATTATAGCTCCTACCTCTAAGACAGCATTATTAGAACCTTAAAAGGCACCCACACCCTCTAGCTATAATACTTAGAGAATGCCCCTTCCTCTAATAAGTCTAAGATAACTAAGAACGCTACTAACACTAATAACTATAACTGCTATATAATAGACTTCTCTCTAAGAACTTCTAGATAATAATATATATTAAAACATAATATAGATAAGGCCTGAGATATATATATAGATAATACCAGACCTATATTAGAATCTCTACACTAGATATACCTAGAAGTTTGCAGAATTTACTAGTACCAGGTAACAGGTTACTAGACTATACTATACTAGTTATAACTAACTTATTACCCTATAACACCCTTAAAGGGAGTATATTAATAGTTTCTATAATCTTAATAATAATAATAATAATAATAATAATAATAATAATAATATTAATAATATTAATAATATTAGTAATATTAGTAACATTAATAATACCAGGTAGAAGATACAGATTAACACTAGATATATTTATAATAACTCCTCTATATAAAAGCAAAAGCTTAGCCTGTTCTTATCTAGTTACTATACTAATATATATATCTAGGAGAATACCCTCCCCACTAAGAGTAATAATTAATTATCTAATAATAAGGTAGAGGTTATTAACCTAGCTAATATTAAGCAGTTAAGAAAAACCTATCAGATCCTTAAATAGCTATAGCAGTCTAAGATCCCATATTAGCTAAGCTATAAGATTCACAGAATGCTAATATAACTCCTATAATAATAATTACTCTAAGAGGTATTAGTCTAGCTAGTTATTACCACTCTAACTAAACTAATAAGAAAGCTAGATTAGTTAGACCTCTACTAAAACGTAACTTATCTCTCCTAACTACCCTAGAATAAGCAAACCTGCCTCCTATATGCTATTTTAGGGTTAGAGGGCTATAGCTATAACTAGGCTAGCTGCTTATCTCAGATATTACCCCTAAAATATATAGAGGGTAATAGATCCTTTAAATATATTATTAGCAAAACGTATAAGGTATAGAAGTTAGAAATAAAGATTTCCCTACTATAAGTAATATATTAGATATACTATAAACTATAAGCTTAAAAGTTATATAGGTACCCTAGCTATCTCTGCTTTATATAGGCCTATAAAAAGGCTAACTATATCTTAGAGGTTAATTTAAGAGGCAGTAACTAGGACTATAATAAGAAGCTAGTCTTACCTATACTAGTAGTATAGCTAGCTTTAGCAATTACCTAATATAGAGAAGTTAAGTAATAAATATAATTAGTAAAGGCTCCTAATAATATATTACAGGCTTTTAGGGGAAGGCAGTAGTAGGTCTTACTAGAGTTAAACAGATAGCTAGCTAGGCTTCTAGATAGACCCTAGCTATTACTAGAGTAGGCAAAGCTATATAAACAGCTATAGTTATACTAAGTAGGAGACATACTAAAAGTAACACACTTAGCCCTATATATTAGATAGATATTATAAGATATATAGAATAATACTATATAGCACCTTATATCTTTTAGGAGTGTTAAAGATAGAGTAGTAGTAAGTATCTGTTATAACAGTCTATATATATATAGTAATTTCTATAGTATTTAGAGATATAAACCTAGAAACTAGCCTAGGCTAGGTAGGCACTATATAGTAGGCAGAAGCATTCCTACCTTTATTACTATATTTTATTAACTATAAGGCTAGAGATAACTTAATAGCTTACCTATATATAGTCCTATAACAGACTAGAAGGCTTCCTAATACTAAGTAGATAATATTATACTAGGAGACACAAAATACACTATAAGCAGAATATTATATATAGACTTATTATTAAGAGTTTAAGCTTATAAAGGATAATAATAAATTAAACCCCTTCTATGCTTCTTACTTTATAATTTAACTATAATAAGGTGTAATAGAGGATAAGAATAGATCTAACTAAGATATCCTAGAACTATAAAATAACCCACAGAAAAAGGTATTAGGGTTATAGAGAAGATTAGTTAACCTCTATTATAATATCTCTAGCTTAGTAGTAAGTTTTATTATCTAGTATTTAAAAATATCCACTCTTATAGACTTCTTAGTATTAATATTATAAAACCTAAGCACTACTAAATAGTAGTAGTTAAGGCTAGAATATCTTAAAGAGGAGAGATTATATTAGTTTATGCTTAACTAAACCTATAATAATATTATATATAGTCTAAAATATAATATTAGCAAGTTAAGTAATAGATAAGGCACTACTAGAATAGAAGGGGAGATAGAAAGGGAGAAGAAAGCATAAGAAGATAATATAGCAAGGAGAAGTTAAACTTACTAACCTGCTAAAAGAGATTATATTATTAAGTAATATAATAAGCTTTCTCTTTATAACTAAAGTCTTTACTATAGAGAAACTATAAGATCCTTATAATAACATAGACTGCCCAGACAGGGCTAAGAATAGGTGGTTTTTTACTAATAAAGCAAAACCACCTATTACTATACTTTATATAAGGGGTCTCACTATAGTAGCTAAAAGCTAGAGCAATAAAGAGAATAAGGTTAGCTAGGAGGTCCCTTTTTAATATAATCTCCTCTAATAGCCTTTTAGCAAACACTAAATATATACTAATCTTAAACTATAAGGTTACCTGGAAATTATGATATTATAGGTAGTAAAAGCCTTTATAAATAATATCTGAAATAGCTTTAAATAGGAGCTCTTAGATAAAGGTTAGCTAAGAGGTTAGTTTCAGAAATATATCTTTCTAATAGTAGAGTAATAAGTTTAATATAGGCCTAGCTAGTACTAATAATAGCACTTCACCTAGAATTTTAGTCTTAACAGGATACTTATCTATTATATCCTTTCTAAGCTATAAGGTAAGTATAGAGATAAGGCTCTTCTAAGACCTGCTCTAATAGAATTAGAAACTATAATTATTATCTAATATAGTACCAGGAAAGGAGTTAAGTAATAGCTATAGATACTTATTAGTATACTAGTAGCTAATAGGCTATAGAGACTTCTAGAAGCTATACTAAATCTTAATAGATATTATCTTAGCTAAGCCTATAAGGAGATCAGATAAATAGAATATAAGTAACCTCTAGTAGTATTTAATAGGTACTATTATAAATATATAATTAAAATAGGAGTCTTCCTGTTCTTTAACTATAAATATATATCTAGAATAAGATAAGAGGTTAACACCTAATATATTATATAGCATACTAATATATACTAGATATAACTCTAGCTTATTAGCAAAGTGCTTTAGTATATAATAGTAAGGTAATACTAAAATAGATTAATAGGGTAACTTAGTTATCTCTTATAGTAAAAAATCACTAAGCTTTTAACCTATAACCTAGAAGCTAATATAATATATTATCTTTAAAAGGACTTTAATATCTACCTTTAATATCCTGAGATATATAATAATATTAAAAAATAAAACGTTTAGATATACTAAGAAGAAGTAATAGAGCTTCTTATAACTATCTATACTATATTAAAGTAGGAAACCAGCTCTTCTCTGTTAATTAGAAGGGCTTAATAAGCACTTAACCTATATAATATACTCTATGCTATTATTAGAGTCCTAGAAGAAAAAAAGCTTATAGATAGCCTGGAGTATAGCAGGTTAGGGGCTCCTGCTATAGGATATAGGTAACTAAACTATTACTACTTATAGAAGGTTCTAGTTATAGATAGATAGGCAGAAAGATATACTACTATAAGCCTTAATATAGGAGATAATATAAATAACCTCCTTAAGCTATAGTAACTAAAGCTAGAGAGAGGCAGCAAAACTATTTATTAGCTCTTAAAGAGAAGTGCTAAAGAGGGGGGGGTAAAGCAGTTAAGATATATATCTTTAATATAGCTTTATACTATCTAATCCTATTAAGAAATATTAAATAGCAATATGCTAAGTTTAGTCTCATACTATCTTATAATTATAAGCTACTAGATATTATTTTTCTATATTATAACTAGGTAATAGAAGGAAAGGCCTGGGCAGGACCTGATTTATTTAAGTTAGTAGCAAATAATTACCTCTAACCCTATTATATTATTACTCTGCTCTAATATATTAACTAGCTCTGAGAACTGCTTTCTAGGTAACCTATCACTCTTAGAAGATAAAAGGATAATAATATCCTACTATAAGTAAGAGTATCTCTAGGAAGAGTTTATAGATAGGTCTATATTATTATATAATATAATATAAATACCTCTAGGAAGCTCCTCTTTAAGATATAGCTTATATATCTATAAGTTCTTAGAAGCATATAATCTGTTTTTATAATAATACTTAATATAAACCTCTAAAGTCTTAGTATAATACTAGCCTATAATAACCTCTATTAGCCTATAAGCCTCCTTTATCTAGTAGTAAAAGGAGCAAATAGATATTTATAGTTCTAGAATATATAATAAGGTAGAGGGTCTAGCCTCTATTAGACTTATAAACTAGAATTATAATACTAGAGCCTATATATAGTTTGCTAGTGTTTCTAACTAAATGCTAAGAGTTCTATAACTCTCTAGTAAATAGGATACTATATTAGGCTCTAGAAGTTAATTCTACTATAGTCTAGTCTATTTAAAGGATATAGCCTTCTATAGAATTAGAGCAAGGCTAAGAAAGAAAGAGCATATATACTTATAGATAAATACTAATACTAGTAAGAGTAGTAAATACTATTCTAGAATTAGTGCTAAGATATTAGTTAACCTATTTACTCCTAATAGCTTTAGATATTTAAATAATATCTCTTTAATAGACTTAGCACTATACTTCCTTTTTAAGCTAGATAAGATACTTAGATTATAGCTTAGCTATATATTAAGGGGATAAATAGATAAAAGCAGTATAAGTATACTTAGAGAGCTTCTAGTAGGAGAATAATAGATACTTCTAGAAATAGCTATATATTTAGTTAATAGCTATATATAATCTGCTTAATAGATAGAGTTAGTATTAAGTATAGCTAAATATAAGAGAGAGAGAGAGGGGGGGAATATTCCAGTTATAACTCTAATTAATTAAGAAATACTAATACTAGTCTATTAGAGGATAATAATAAATTAGCCCTAAAAAGAACAGAGAAAATATAGTTACTACTCTAATAAATACTAAATCATTTTATAGTATCTAGAATAGCATAGTAATATAGCTTTAAAATAGTTACTAGCAGAGAGTATTACTTAACTCAGATAGTAATAAGTATCTAGAACACACCTTATAATATAGCAAGTAAGCAAATAAGCTAACCTTAAATAGTTTATACTATAGAACTAAAGGGCTTAAGTAAGCACTACCTATATTACTACTAGACTAGATATAAATATATAAAGGGAGATTAATAGTCCTCTACTAGCTAATAGAAGGTATCTAGAAGCCAGTTCTCTACTAGAAAGCAGGGTGTGAAGTTAGTAATAAACACCTATATATTATTAATAGTCTTAAATATCACTACTAGTAGGTAGAATAATCTGAGAATAAATAGTTATAAGACACCTATATAGTTATTAGGTCCCAGCATACTATGAGAAATAATAATATAGAAGAGGTAAAGGATATTATTAAATATTATATTATCTATAATATATAAGATTAGTATGAGAGAAATAGTTTATAAATAAATAATATAGTAGTTAATTAACTACTATAAGCAGCTAATATACTTATAGAAGGTTCTAGTATTATATATTATAATTATTAACTAAGATAGTAAGGAGTTTAATATAA
>JAVHLV010000552.1:0-29383 GCA_036785495.1 Colletotrichum neosansevieriae
ATATATATATAGTAATGCTTATAGATATATCTTTCTAAGTGCTAATAGCTATAGCTACTTATTTTAATATAAAGCTATTATAATATAATACTATAAATATATTTATATATATATCTATTAATAAAATAGTATTTATAAGCATACTACTAGGATACTACTATAATAATAAGATTCTATATCTATAAAAGACGCTTTACAGACTATACTACTTACTACTATTTTAGTAAAAACACTTAGAGGCTAGCTTTATAGTACTTAACTTTAAATAGGTAGCTAATAAGAATTACTACTAGTAGTATAAGTAAGTAACATTCTTCTTCTATATAGATAATTATATATTAGTATTTCCTTATAAGTATACTAAAAGCATAAAAGAGGCTATAAATACTCTCTAGAAGTATTACTACCTTAAAGGAGGTGAGAACCTATAATAATTTCTCAGAATTAAAGTGCTCTATAATAGAGCTATATATAAGCTATAGCTATTATAGTTAGTATTTATAGATAAAGTATAAAAGCTACTTAAGCAGTATACTATAAGCCTTAATATAGATAATTAAGTATATATACCTATAATAAAAGATAAATTAGAACTATATAAAGGGAAAGCAGCCCTATAGGAGATTAATTACTACTAACACTAGATTAAAATAATCCTATATATAGTGGTAATAATATAGCCTAATATAGCATTTACTATAAGCCACTTTATAAGGTTTAATAATAACCCAGGCCCTATATAGCACTATACTACTAATTAAGTTCTCTAATATCTCTACTAAATATAATACCTCTGCCTTAAGTATAGTACTAAGCCTAGCAGACTAGATAATATACTTAAAGTTACTTTAAATACTAGCTTTATAGATAATATAGTTAACTAAAAGAGCTTATAAATACTTATAATAAAGCTATTTAGAGATATAATTATATAGAAGGCAAATAAGTAGATAATAGTTATAATATTAATAACTAAGGCAGAGCTACTTATATTATTTTAAGCAGTATATAAAGCCCTCTTTATAAACTAGCTAATAACCACTTTATAAGTTTAACTTCTAAGTAATACTACTACTAAAGCTACTTTTACTATATCTAGTATAATATTAATAATAATCTAAATCTAAAACTATAACAATAGTTCTAGAGTAGTTCTACTTATCTTATTCTAGATTATTATTAATTATACCTAAGTTAGATTTATTTATATTAGATCTAACTTTAGAAATAGACTTATTATTCTTTAGCTAATCTTTTTTTATATATTTAGCCTTAAGTACTACTTAATATAACTTATTTAGGCATTTCTAAATTATACCTAAAGTATTCTTTAATATATCTAAAACTCTCTATTTAGCCTTTTTAGTTAGAGTAGACTCTAAGTAAAAGTATAATTTTAGGTTTTAGAGGTATTAATCACTATAGAGACAATCCTTCTTTATATTATTATTTAAGTTATTTAGAGATTTTCTACTAAGTATAATATAAATATTAAATATCTTTATTTAAAGTATTTTATCTATAAATAATCTATAAATTAGAAATATTAAGAGATATTATCAATCTTCTGAATTACTAAAATCTCTTTTCTTAAATACTTATCTTATTATAGCCCTTATTCCTTATTAAGTATTTAAGTAGAAGTAATTTAATATTTCATTACTAAGAGGAAATTATAGATAATATATATATCTTTAACCTTAGAGACCCTAAAGCTTTTTACCTTTAGAAATTAAGTTTATAGTTATTAAGCAGCCCCTCTATAAAAAGAACTATAATAAATTTACCTAGTTTATAGATAAGATTTAGGAAATACTATAGAGGTACTTTAATCTATACTCTCTACTAGTTAAGGATAATAATATAGAAACTCTATATATTTCTATTAGTAAGTAAACCCTTATATAAAGTTAGGTATATACTCTAGCTAAATAAACTAGTAAAATAGTAATAGTATAGATAATACTATACTATAGATAATAGAGCTTATTATATTAAGGCTAAGTAGGTAAGTAAGGCTTTTATAGTAATACCTTTGCTAAAGCTTCTAGTAAGGTATTATAAAAATGCCTAAAAGGTAAACGTTTTAGTAAGGTGCTATATATACTACTATATAAGAGATAAATCCTTAACTAGAAAGGTCTTTCCTAAGAGGTTCTTATAGCTAGAAGAATAAAAGGCTCTATAAGTAGACCTTTATACCTATCTCTCTTCCTTATTAACTTATAATAAATCCTCTAGGATATTAGCACTATACTTGGTATATTAATATACTAGGAATATATAAGGTATGCTTATTATTACTAGTAATATAAACTAGATTACTATAGAGTTTAGTATTAATATAATTAATAAAAGCTCTTCCTTCTTTAACTTAACTAGGCTATATAAAGAGTATATTATAAATATAGCTCTTAAGAGAGCTCTCCTTAATACCTCTATAGACAATATCTATATATATAATTATATTATATATAAATAAGTAAATATATAATTAGAAGTTAATTAAGTTATTATATACCCTATCTATTAACCCTTCTTTAAATAGGCTCTCTATAATACTAAGGTAGAGGTAGCTCTATAGGGATTAGTAAGTAGAGCTTATACTAACTATAATATAGAGAGAGTAATACTAATAATAGCATAGCTATAAAGGCGTTAGTTAGCCTAATTAAATAAGAGGACTAGTAGATAAAGTAGTAATAGAGATAGTATTAGTAGTATGGGTAATAGGTAAGAGGATAAGTTAAAAGTTTAGTAGTTAGTAATTAAGTAATTAAAAACTATATTATTATTAAACTATAAAGTTCAAGATTATAAGGCTGTCTAGTAAGATAGGTATATATAAGTATAGCTATAGTTAAGAGAGAATTATATAACTAAAGGCTATATATATTATTAGGAAGCATAGAGTTAGAAGGTTTATTATAAAGTAGGTAAAATCGCTATATAGTACCTAGAGGCCTTACCTTTAGAAATACTATATACTACTCTATATACTACTTACTTAGATTAAAGTTACTATATACTTTATTAAGTATCATATAATACTATCTTTAGGTAAGGGTTTATATTATAGTATCTTTTTAGCTATATTATTACTAAATAATTTAGATAAATACTTAAACTATAATATACTCTTTAGCTACTTAGACAGAGTTATATTTAATATAATAATTAGTAGGACCATTCTATCTAAATAAGCTCTAGCTATTTTTTAAGTATAAATAAGAATTACTTCTTAAGCTTTTTAGTTAATCTAGTCTTTCTATACTATAATATAATCCTATTTAATATTAACTTAGATAAGCTATTTAGGTTTAGATAGTTTAAGCTTAGTAAATAGTTATTATTTACTTTTAGCTTTAGCCTTCTTAGACTTCTATTTAGCTATCTTAAGCTTTTAGTCTTCTCCTAACTTCTTATTTTACTAGTTATAGTATTTCATAATTATTACAGTTTTATCTATAGCATAACTATAGATTAGTAAAGCATCTTCTATATCTTAATTAGTAAGATACTAGATATCTAATTAGTATATTTACTACTTAAAAAGAGGATATTAATTAAACTCATTATTAATACTATAGAGGATAATTATAGAGTTAGATTCTACTAGAGAAGATATCTTAATAAGTATATAGAGTTTTATAGAGTAGGGTAACTTTATAGAGTATTGTAAGTATATAAATATAGTTTAGAGGTATATATAAATTAAAGCAAACGAGCTAGGCTTATAACTACTATAGTATATTAAAATACCTATTAAAATATATATTAATTTAACCTTAACCTTCTAACTATAAAGGATTAAATTAGTATATCTAAAGTATATTCTATAGTATAGATACTAAGTTATTATTTACTAGTAGGGAAACGTTATTCTACTAATATAGATCTATTTTAGATCCTGCTTTATAGCACCTTATTTAAGTATAATAGAACCTAGATTAGTAGTGCCTAATTAGTAGAGCTGGGATTAGCTATACCTATACAACTTAGGTTATAATAATCAGTAAGTCTAGAGCTTTAAGCTTTATTATAGATAGATTATTATTTATAATTAATTTAAACGTAGTATTATTCTATTTAGTAAGATATATCTATTTAAATTCCTCTATTTTAAAATATTTACTAAGCTTAGTAATAATCTAGGTAGAGTTAAGATAGAGTTAGATTTAGTAAATTATTTTATAAGAATAATATAATACTCTATCTTTAAGTATATTAGAAAAAGTAAATAGTATTTACTTTTTTATAAAACCTACCTTATTATAAGTATCTTAGAAAATACCTTAGTTTTAACCCTAAGTATATTTATACCTTTAGTATTACACTTTATCTTCTTAGTATATAACTTAACTAAGTCTATAAGTTAGTATATAGATAGATAGATATTATTAGTAAGCTTATATTATATACTTATAATATTTAAAGTAGAGTTAGTATTTATAGTTAAATTAAGGTTAACTACTTATAGAGTTTTACTATTCTTAGGTATATTCCTCTTAGTATTGGCCTATAAAGATATAAACCTTATACTACCCTTAGTATTTCTATTAGTAATTACTTTAGTAAAGTCTTTATCCTTTTATAGCTTTATAAATATAGAGCTTTTATCTACTTAGTCTTTATCTTTCTTAATTGTCTAGAAGTAAAAACTATTCTCTATAAAAGCTCTATAGAGCTAGTCTATAACTTATAGTAAATCATAAATAGTATATATACTCCTTACTATAAAATAGTTATAAAGTTATTATATAATATCTATATTAGCTTAGTTAAACAGTTTAAGCAGTAGGCTAATATAGTTATATATAAAGTCTTACTATAAAGCTATATCTATAAAGCTAATAGCTTTATAGTACTTAAGTTAAAAGAGGATTTTAGTATTTACCTCTCTTTGTATAGTTATATTACTAAATTTAAATACTTACCCCTAGTTATAATTATTTACAAATAGCTTAGAGGTAGTAAGGATTAAAGATTCTATAATAAGTTAATAGCATAAAGTTATAATAAGAGATAGATCTAATAATAGTAATAATTAGCTAGATATAGAGAGAGTTACTATAGTAGCTAATAATAATATATAAAAGTAATTAAATAAAGGCTATAGTAAGGATTTTTAGCTAGTAAAATAACTCTAGTTAAAGCTTTTACTAAAGTATAAGTCTTTCCTATTTAGAGTTAAATAGCTACTTCTCTAGTTACTTATTTTAATATAGTTAAAGTAAAGAGTTATATCTCTAGTCTTTATAGTAATCTTTATATATCTATAAAGTAGCATTACTATCTCTTAGCATTATCTTCTTTTATTATTTTCATTAGAATACTAGATTTAGTAGTAATAATAAGGATATTATAGGCTATTTAGTAATAGCTATAGCTACTTACTATAGCATTATTATACTTATTATAGGTAGCAATTCTTAAGCCATACTTCTATCTATAGATTATATAGGCAGTATGCTTTATTATATAAGGTATAAAGAGATAGATACCCTTACTTTATACCTCTCTATTAAAATAATTCTAGGCTTAGGTAGGCCTTAGTAATATTAATAATTATACTATAAGTTATTATAGCATTTTAGTATCATTTATTATCTCTATTAGTAAGTTATTCTTTTATATACTAAGCAATATATTATTTTAGTATAAGGTTACTAATAGCATTAGATAGGCCCCTTATTTAGGTATATATTATAATTCTAGGTTAAAACAATTTATTATTAATAGTTATAAAGTTAATAGTAATAGTTATTTTGTAGTAACTAACCTAAGTATTTTAAGTAAAGGTTATATAATAATCTAGTATTTATAAGCATAAATATTATTAGTTTCTAGTAGTCTTAAATAATAGTAGAGTAGATATAGAGAGAGTAGATCTTAAGTTTAAATATAGTAATCTTATTAGGATAGATAATTCTGTAACAGGACTCTTATTATATTAGCTTATTATAATACTTATAGATACTGTATTTATCTATTATCTCTTATTTATATTATTTAAGTTATATTAATAAGTAATAAGTTATATAATAGAGTTATTTATTTATGTAATAGATATAGAGGTATATTAAGATCTTTAAGGCAGGCATACTTATAAATAAACCTATATTTCTTACCTTAATAACCTAAGTAGTATAGAAGTAAGTTCCTTATATATACTAAATTATAAAGCCTACTATAGTAATAGTTGCTTTACCTCTTTAAAAAAGACCCTACTAATGTATAGAATTTATGTAAGATCATATATAAGGTTAACTACTAATGAGTATTAAACTTATACTATATTATAGCTTATATAGAACCTAGAGCTCTGTTTATATATATATATTAAAATCCTTAAGTTAAATATATACCTATTTAGAGATTGAAGTAACTATATAAGCAGTAGTATTAAACTATATATATAAACTCTATAATAGATTATATAACCTTATATATATCTATCTATTGTAGTATATATCCTGCTGCTTTATAGGTTATAGTATTAATATAATAGTTATAACGTATTATCTAGATAACTAATAAGTAAATTAGTATAAATATAAGCTTAGTAATAGAAGGGAGAATATATTATAAACTATAGTGAAATTAAAGCGTAACTAAAGTAACTTAAAGCTTAATAAATATAGTTAGAGTAGTTTAAAAGAGGTAGTTTATAGAGAAGAGGTATTAAGTATTATCTAAATAAGCTCTAGCTTCTTCTATAAGTTTAAAAAGAGCTAGAAAAGAATATTCATTTTAAGATATACCTAACTATACTAACTTTCTTACTCTATACTATATATATATATATATATATATTATATTAAGCTACTTAAGAATTAAATTTGGTTAACTAATTTATTTTATTAACTATAAAGTCTAACCTTCTCTATATATAACTAGGAAAGACTTAGTTAATTTATACTTTTATTGCTTCTAACTAAGCTAGGTATTTCAAGTAATATAGCTACTATAATTAATATATTACTTTAGTTAACTAATATTAAGTATATATATTAAAGTGTTCATTAACCTTCTTAGCTAACTTAACTAATATAGCTTTAGTCCCTTAGATACTACTATTTAATCTTCTTCTATAGCTATATATACTATTAGCTATTATAGGTCTTAGAAAGAAATAATAAAGTCCTACTCTAATTATAAGACAGAGCAGCTTATAAAGTTATTATTATAATTAGAAAGAACTTAGCTAGGAGAATAACTATTAGATTATAGGGTCTGGAACGCACAGTGCGAGTTAGGCGCAACGTTAGTCTGGCTCTGTGCACGGGCCTGAAGTAGCCTGGGCGCGCTAACTATAACTGGGGTGTGCATAGGAAAAGGGGGTTAGGATACGTCTAAATAAGGAAAAATATATAGAATTATATATATACTATAGTATTATAAATATATATATAATTATATCTAATTTAATAATTAATAGTCTGATATATACTATATTGCTATAAATACTACTCTAAAACCTAATTATAAAATAATAACTACTATAACTACTTTTTAGCTATATAGATATAGTAACTAGATTCTCTAGATTAATCTCTTATATATAAAAATATCTAGCTTTAAGCTATAGAATAATATTAACCTATATATTACTATTCTAAATATAGATAGTATACTCTAAAGCTATTTTAGAGGCAAGGTTATAGAGCTAATAGTTCTAAATATCTCTAACTACTCTATAAGTAGTATAGTAAATAATATAGTAGTTATACTACTAAGTAATAATATAACTACTATATATACTAATATAATTATAGACTTATCTAAGCTAAATTATAAGCTATACTAGGCTTGCTAAGTAGACTATATATTGAGAGATAAGTGCTATAAAGTATATAAAAAGTAATAATATATACTCTAAGACTAGATCTATAATAATATCTACCTAGATCTCTTATATCTATACTATATTATAGATAAGTGTATTAACTACTAGGTATATATACTCTATAAGAGTATTAGTATTAATACTTATAAGTATAAAGCTATAGCTAGGAATAGCTATACTATAATCCTAGACCTTTTAGTATATAAGAAGCTATTAATAAAGTATAATATAGAGGAATAGCTTATAAAATAGGAGAAGGCTATTACTAAAATATAGCTTAGTAGCCTTTTATAAATAAAGGAGCCTAACTAGTAGTTTATAGACTTTATAATAGCTCTTAGTAATAGTAGTTTAGATATCTAGATCTATATATATTAAATAATAGTATAATTATATATAAATACTAGCTCTCTTATTATAGGAGATATACTAAAAGATATCTAAGTTACTCTTAATATATTTAAAACAGCTAATCTATATACTAAAATAGGCTAAGAAGTATTTAGCCCTACTATACTAAGAGATAATAAAAATACTATATCTGAGAATAACTTAGAAGCTTCTAAGAAGTATAGGCCTACTATATACTAATTATAGAAAAGAGGGTAACCTACTATACTAAAAGGCTATAAAAGGGCTTTTATAACTATATAAATAACTAATAAGAAAAGCCTCTATTTAGTATACTATAGCTACTATCTATTAGCTAGGTGCTAGATTATATTTAAAGAACTATGCTTAGAGTATCTTTAGAGAAGCAAATCCCTCTATTACTTAGTAGAGAAATATATTAATAATAATAAGAAGCTTATAAAGCATATTTATAAGCTTAAACTAAGTAGTAGATAGTATATAGAGGATAAATAACTATATAGCTGCTATAGAGGGACCTTTAAGTCTGTGTTTTATATATAGCTAAATAACTACTAACTCTATAACTCTGCTATTCGAGACTCTAGAGTAATAATAATATATTTAATAATACTATATAGTTTACTATATTTATAGAAGCAGCTTCTAGTAACTCTTTATAGATAGGTATATACTAGGTTTCTATTAAGAGATATAGTATAGTTAATATTAAGATAAAGGAGTATAGTAGAAGTATAATATACCTATAATTATATAATATAGCGCTCTATTATAGGTTTATAAGTAACCTTATATTACTTAGAAAGCTATACTAGTATAATATCTAGTAGGATATAAGCTTATAAAATAACTATCTTTAAAGATTAGATTATACCTATCTCTATATATTAGATAAGAGGTATTACTAGCAGGTTCTTAAGTATAGAGAGATCTTAGAGAGTGCTCTGCTATATAGTAAAGGAGATAAGATAGGTGCTATATTCTTTATAAATACTTAGTAACTCCTAGCTAAGTGTTATATATATATATATAATATAGTAATAAAGTAATAGCCTATTTATAATAGTACTATAATATAGTACTAGTATCTTAGATATCTAGGCCTAGAAGCTATTTAATATCTTTTAAATAGTATAGAGGGGTTTATCTTATCTAAGAGGCTAAGTCTATTATAATAATTAACTATAATATCTATAATATAGGTAAAGTCTGCTATTAAGTATAATAAGCACTATAAGAGTTTATTAAGTGTGCAGAGCTAGGTAAATATATTACCCTAGACTTCTATAACTATAATAAAGGCTATAAAGGGTATTACTTAGTACTGCTTATAATAGATTAACCTATAATATATATCTAGAACTTCTATCTTATATAATAAGATATAGATAAACTCCTTATAGTAATTAAGGACTACTTAATAATACTCTTAATATAGTATAAAGTGTATATAAAGGTAATTAAAATAGATCTTAAGCTTATAAAGCACCTATATATTATTACTGATATTAAGGTATAAGATATCTGCTTTAAGCTCTCTACTACTAATATCTAAGTATAGAAGAGAGGAGCAGAATACATTAGTAGTATAATTAAGGAGTATATAAAAGCTATAGTAATAGGTATAAAGCTACTAGATATACTATAGTTTAAGATAATAAAGTTATCTACTTATCTATATAACTATATACTTATAATAGTAAGAGGCTAGTAAATACTCTATAAGCTATTTTATAAGCACTTTTAGATAAGTAAGTCTGCTAATTATATATACTCTAACCTTTTATATCTATATATCTATAACTATAAGGTGTTTGCTATAATAAAGGAAGCTTAACTTAAGTAATAATACTATAAGAGGCTTAAACTATATATATTTATTAGCTTCTTAGTAGGCTATATATTTAGTAACTCCTTTTATATATAGAACCTGCTATATATAGAAGTATTTACTATATATAATATAATATTTAATAAGAAGAAGTTTTTTAATAGTAACTTAAAGGAGCTTACTAAAGAGTTCTAGTATATAAACCTTATTATAATATAAGACTAGATTAACTAGCTAATTAGTAAGAGCTATATATAAGCTGCTCTATAAAATACTAATAAAGAGATAGATAAGATAGTTAAGTATAATAACTATACTAATAAGCATTATAGAAGATCTAGAAGCTATAGTATTAAAGAATATAGATATAGCTATATTATTACTATTACAGAGCCTAGTAACCTTAGCTGCTACTACTATACGAGAAATAAATAACACTCCTACCTATATAAATGCTTATTTTAAACTAATAACCCCTTTAGAAACCCTACTAATAGTGTTTTTTATAGCTTTATAGAGTATGCTTATAAGTATAAGGGGCTGTGGGGAAAAGCATAACTACCCTTTAAAATATATAAATTAAAATAGATAATATAAATTACTATTACTCTAGTACTGCTATATACTATAAACCTTATTTAAGGCTACCTTTCTAATAGGCTATATATAGCTATATTAGAAATATAAAACTATATAATTAGAAGATAGCTCTATAGTCTAAAATATCTAGACTAAGTATCTACTAAGTATATATATAGAATAGAATATCTTTAAAACTTTAATAGAAGTAGGTTATACTCTTAAAATAGCTATAAATAAGATAGATCTATAATAGTAAGTATCTACTATAGCTAAAGAATAAAGGCTAGAGAGTATAGAGTGCTATTGAAGTACTATAGTATATAGTAGCTTAAATAATATAAATAAAATAGTTACTCTATTAGGTTACTTCTAGTTTAAGTTACCTTCTCTACCTATATCTTATAATTAGTTAGTACTATATAATAGGCTTATAAGACTATACCTATTTATAAAGAAATTCCTAAAAGCTGAGAAATCTTACTTAAAGGGATATAAAGTATTATAGTTTTAATATAAAGTAGTAAGGTAGGAGGCTTATAGTTATTAAGTACTTAGCTATTACTAGGTTTATATATATAAACTTAATAAATATAGGTAGTTAGTAAAGTTTAAAGTAAGACTTATAATCTGAGATAACTAATAAGTAAAAGATATATAGAATATATATATAGTAATACTTATAGGTATATTTTTCTAAGTGCTAATAGCTATAGCTGCTTATTTTAATATAGAGGTATTATAATATAATACTATAAAAATATTTATATATATATCTATTAATAAAATAGTATTTATAAGTATACTACTAGGCTACTACTATAATAGTAAGTTTCTATATCTATAAAAGATACTTTATAAACTATACTACTTACTACTACTTTAATAAAAGAACTTAGAGGCTAGTCTTACTATGCTTAACTTTAAATAGATAGCTAGTAAGAACTGCTACTAGTAGTATAGATAAGTAATATTCTTCTTCTATATAGATAATTATATATTAGTATTTCCTTATAAATATGCTAAAAGTATAAAGGAGGCTATAAATACTCTCTAGAAGCACTACTACTTTAAAGAAGGTTAGGACCTATAATAGTTTCTTAGAATTAAAGTGCTTTATAATAGAGCTATATATAAGCTATAGCTATTATAGTTAGTATTTATAAATAAGGTATAGAAGCTGCTTAAGTAGTATGCTATAAGCCTTAATATAGATAACTAAGTATATATATCTATAATAAAAGATAAATTAGAACTATATAAAGAAAAAGCAGCTTTATAGAAGATTAACTACTACTAATACTATATTAGAATAATCCTATATATAGTAGTAATAATATAGCCTAATATAGTATTTACTATAAGCTATTTTATAAGGTTTAATAATAACCTAGGCTCTATATAGTATTATACTACTAATTAAGTTCTCTAATACCTCTACTAAATATAATATCTCTATCTTAAATATAGTGCTAAGCCTAGTAGCTAGCTAATATACTTAAAGTTATTTTAGATACTAGCTTTATAGATAATATAGTTAACTAGAAGAGCTTATAAGTGCTTATAATAAAGCTATTTAGAGAGATAATTATATAGAAAGTAAATAAGTAGATAATAGTTATAATATTAATAACTAAGATAAAGCTACTTATACTATTTTAAGTAGTATATAAAGCTCTCTTTATAAGTTAGCTAATAACTACTTTATAAGTTTAACTTCTAAGTAATACTACTACTAAAGCTGCTTTTACTATACTTAGTATAATATTAATAATAATCTAAATCTAGTATAATAATTAATAAACTATTTAGCTAGTTAATATAAAGCTTATTTAGCTATAAATAAGACTATAATATATTAATATCTATAACTACTAGCTATAATAGAAGATTATAGAAAGATATATAATTATTAGTTATACTCTATTAGTAGAAATAATAGCAAATAGACTTATAAAGATACTTATACTCTCTTAATTTAAGATATTTTATAGTTAGCTATAAATAAGTAACTAATATATATAACTAGAGGTAGACTATATATAAGACCTAGAAGAAGAGGATAATATAAAATATATAAAGGTAATAGAAACCTATATTTAAAATAAGATAGACTTTAATAAAGTTTAGAAATAGCTTTATAAAGCTAGTAATCTCTAAGGGAGTGTGTTAGATTATAGAGTCTAGAATATATAGTATAAGTTAGGTATAATATTAGTCTAGCTCTATATATAGGCCTAAAGTAGCCTGGGCATACTAACTGCAACTAGGGTATGTGTAGGAAAAAGGGGTTAGGATATGCCTAAATAAGGAAAAATGCATAGAATTACATATATACTATAGTATTATAAATATATATATAATTACGCCTAATTTAATAATAACTTAGTGTTCTGCTTGCTGCTTAATAGCAGTTACTAGAGCAGGATAGAGATAGTAAGGCCTAGCACTAAGTAGTAAGTTAGAGTAGCTAGGTTAGCTCTTTAGTAAGGATATTCTAGATACTAATATATATTAACTATTAAAAGGAGCAAAATATTTATATACTAATAGAGTAGTAGGCTGCCTAGAAGATGGGCTATAATATAGAGGTAAAAATAAATCCTATATATCTCAAACTAAAGGGCTTATAATAGTTCTATAAGAGTAAGGATACTAATCTTTATAGCTATTAATAATATAGATAAAGCAAACTTAACTTACCTTATATATTACCTTAATTACCTTTATAATTAGAATATAATATATATATCTTAATTCTTATAATAAGTAAGGCAGGTGCTAACTATATAATAATAAGGATCCTACACATAGTTAGAAGTTAGGAATAAGGGTCTTATAAGCATATTAATAAGAGTTATATAAGCAAAGCTATTCTTATACTAAATTATAGTGTGCCTAGTACTTCTCTTATATATTATTAAGCTTCTAAGTTATTACTTATACTCTTAAACTACTACTTATCCCTCTAATCTATATATAGCTTAATACTATGCTATATATAGCTTACCTATTATAGTAAGGCACTGCTTATAGTTATAATACTTCTCCTTGCTAAGAACTTAGTTTATATATATATTAAACCTCCTTAGTATGATTCTCTATAGTAGCATTAGCTCTAAATAGCTTTATACTACTCCTATTATAGAGTTATTTTAAGATTATTCTTCTAACTAGCTTTGTAAATAGGTTAGCTATATTATTCTTTAATAATATATACTTAAGGTTAACCTTGCTATATTTAATAACCTCTTATATAAAGTAGTTATAGACCTTTATACTCTTTATATAGTAATTTATAGACTTCCCCTTTATAAATATAACAGCTTTTATATTATTAATATATATATAAAGGGGTTTACCAGGCTTTACTCTAAGTTTACTTAGTAAGTTTTATATCTAAAGTACTTTTAATATAGTATATAATACTATATAGTACTTAGCTTTAGTTAATAACTTAGAGACTATAGCTTAGTATTATAATCTCTATAAAACAAGCTTATTAGCTATAAAGAAGATCTATCTTATTATTAAGCATGCTATATATTTATAGCTAGTATGGTCACTATTAATATAGCTATAGAGACCTTATTTATTTAGATCTCTAGCTTTATATTTATTATTATAACTTATTATAAAAGAGGGATATATACTAAGATATTATATTAAGTACTTTATGCTTTTCTTATATACCTTATTAGGATATTAGGAAAACTAAGTCTATAATTCTATACTAAAAGAGAGATCTAGCTATATTATAGGTACTCTAAAGATAACTTTACCTAATACTCTCTAGTACTATACCTAGAGGTCTAGATCTAGTATAGTAACTATACTAGGGACTATAAAGTTAAGTACTCTAGTTTCTATAGATATATTTATAGGCCTAACCTCTACTCTAAACTCTTATATAATATTAACTAAGTATATTTCTTAACTAATAATAGTTTTCTAATATTTCTTATTAAAGATAAGTTATATACTAAGAAAGCTATTAAATACTCTAAGGTTATTAACCTTAATCTTATTACTTATATACTTATAAATTATATCTAGAGTAGCCTCTAGTCCTATTATTAAAATATTATTAATATATATTACGATTATGATATTAAGAGTTCTATTATAGTAAGTTATATTATCTAAGTATAGTAGTATAAATTCTATATACTAGAGAATCTTTTATAACTTCTTCTACTACTATCTTCTACTCTATTATAGTCTATATAGAGCTTTATAAAGCTTAATAACTTATTCCTAATCTCTTTTATAACTATGAATAGCTATAAAGCTACTATACTATAGATCTATAAAGAACTCCTTAATTAAGGAGAAAGATATTATATAGACTACTTTCTATAGTTCTTATTTAAATATATATTAATAACGTTTTATTATTAAATAGAATATCGTTTTTAATATATATAGGCTAATTAGATCTACTATAATACTATATAGAATATTAAGATATATATCTAGGTAAAGTTATACCTAGAGATTTATAAAAAGCCTCTTGCTATAATTTATATCTTATACTTTATTAGCTTACTATAGGCTATCTTATACCTCTAGACCTATTTAGTTATTAATTAGTGACCTTATAAAGCTTCCTCCTTATTAATAAACTATAATACTCCTTTTTCTATAAGTCTATATATCTTAGTAAATACTACTTCTACCTACTCTAACTAGTTATTTATAGATCTATTCTATGCTTCTATAATAGTTACTAACTCTATATAAAGCTATAAAAGCATTTCCTAGTTACTTATAAAGATATTAGTTATAAAAGCTATAGTATAAGTATATACTATGGTCTCTCCTCCTAGAGACCTAGTCTCTCTAATTTATAGATATACTTTATATATTTACTCTATAATTCCTTATATATAGCTCTAGAACTATAAGCTTTAGCTAGGTAGTAATATCTATTAGTATTTCTCTAGCTCTATTACTAGTTTATAAAAGATAATATTAAAGTAGATAATAATATTATTCTACTCTAGTATCTATATTCCATATACTTAGTCTCTATAATAACTAATAAAGATACCTTTCTCTATATATATTACTATTCTTTTACTCTTAACCTAGACTTCTAGATTAATATAAGTAAAGTAGATACTTTTAATAATCTATAATTAGCTTATATTAGAAATATAGTCTTCTCCTAAGCTTAATAGCTTATTATAGAGTATTTAAATAGATATCTTATCTATTATAGCTATAGTATAGAAGTTTATAATATAGACTACTACCATAAATAAATATAGCTATAAATTTACTAAGAGCTCTAAACTAATATCTAAAGTAGATATCTTATCTAGAATAATTCTAATTATATACTCTGCTATATTACTTTATTTATATATATATAGTACTATAACTCTACCTAGGCTCTATTATTCTATAATATAGCCTTAAGGTAAGTTGCTATAAACTCCTCTACATTATCTATATAGATAACCTTTACTACTATACTAAAGGTATTTTTCTACTCTTAGAGATAAATCCTTAACTAGTATACTAGCTTATTATTTATATCTATAAAGATAATTACTTAGAAGTATATTTTATTATCTATAATTAGTAAGAAGTACTTAGAATACTTTACTAGTTTTACTTCTTTTATATTAATATAGAGAATATCTACTACTCTCTCTATATAGTATCTTAGTACCTACAGAGAGTATCTTAGGCTCTTTAAGAGATTATAGATCTTATAGAGTTATAGAACTATTAACTTAGGAGATATTATATAGCTTTTTATTATCTATATAGTCTTCTTTATTTCTCTAAAGCCTAGGTAACCTAGTCTTCTATACTAGAGCTTAGATATAGTCTTCTACTATATAGTATATATTACTTATATACCTAAATCTTATTTATAAGTTATAATAAGGTTAAATTCTTACTAGTAAATAGTAAGTATTATAAATATTTATCTATTAGCTTCTATAAGCCTATTCTTATTAAGGTAACATCTACTAAGGTAAAGCTTCTTGCTACTAAATATATTAATAGGAAACCTTAGTGTATATAATATATTCTATAATTAGATTAACTCTTTATTATTAAAGTATAGTATAACTATCTCTATATACTTAGGGTAGATAAAACCTCTTTCTATATATATTATATATAGGGTTATTAAGTAGGTATACTTATTACTATTATACTATAATATATTATTTATTATATATATCTTTATATATATATTCTATAGCTAAGCACTATTACTTTACTTAACTATCCTTAAAATAGTCTCTTTTTATTTAGCATTCTTAGGTATTGTCTTATATACTAGGTATACTTTAAGATTATTCTATACTACCTAAAAGTTATTTAAGTTTATAAAGGTATAGTAAACTTGCTCTATTATTTTCTAACTCTCTTTTATAGACTTCTTCTTAGGTATATCTATCTTATTATTGGCCTTTTATAGTATTAATAAACTTTTATTATTAGCCTTATAAATAGAGTATACTTACTATATAGTATTAGTATAGCTATAGCTATAATAATTATAGCTTATATAATTCCTCTTCTTAGACTTCTTTTTAGTTTTTTTCTTAGGTACTTTATCTATTATTTAAGCAATAAGTATAGACTTTACCTTACTAGTTATATAAGCCTTATCTTAAAGATCTACTATAAGTTCTTTAACTATTATTATAGATCTATTATAATGCTTTAACCTCTAGTAAGTAGCCTAATTATATTACTAGTTATCTAATTCTAAGATGAATACTTAAATAGTATCTTTAGTAAAGATAGTACTACCCACTTATTAAGATCTATATTATAGCTTACTTAACTTTAAAATATATAATATAGAATTGCTCTTTATAAGCTTTAGAATATATATCTAATCTTATAATTACCCTCTTAGAATAATACTAGTTCTAGTATATATCTATATAAGAGTATTTTAGATCTTAGAACTACTCTATATATATATTATACAGAATAATAGCTCTTTTATTAAGTTATTATATATCTTAATTAAAATCTAGAGATCCTCTACTAGGGTTAACAAATTTCTAAGAGTAACTCTATAAACTACTATTAAGATTTATACTTATATTAACTATATAATCTAATTTATAGATCTCTTTAAGTATAGATCCTTTAGAAACTTTATCTTAAAGCCCTTAAATTAGTCTAAACCTAGCTTAGATATCTTACTAGATATCTATATTATTAAGAGAGTATTTATTATTATAATATTTATATAGCTAGTCTCCTTCTATATACTAAAGCAGGAGTAGGCTAGGCTAGCTAGAGTCCTTAATAATAGTAGTATTATTAGAGAGAATATATCTCTATTACTATTATTAACTATAGATAGTACTAGAGTAGTTCTTTATATACTTTATAACTATATTTAAAAAGTATTATACTCTTTATATACTTATTAATAAGCTAACTAGAGCTTAGTAATCTTTTACTAAAGATCTATAATAGCTTTATTTTAAGGCCTTGCTATCTCTAAGCTCTATAATATACTTACTATAACTATAGATAACTATATAACTTCTTAGGAATATATTAATATCCCTATAATATATATATTATATTAGATAGTTAGATAACTTTATTTTACTATTTTAATAACTACTTTCATAGGTAATTCTAATTTATAAAGTTATATTAAGTTATAATAAGGATCCTATATATAGTTAGGAGTTAGAAATAAGAGTCTTATAAATATATTAATTAAAGCTATATAAGTAAAGCTATTCTTATACTAAATTATAGTATGCGTGGTACTTCTCTTATATATTATTAAGCCCCTAAGTTATCACTTATACCCTTAAATCACTACTTATACCTCTAACCTATATATAGCTCAATATTGCGCTGCGCACAGCCCGCCTATTACAGTGAGGCGCCGCTTGTGGTTGTAACAAACTGGTCCTGCTTAGCCTTTCCAGGTTAGGGACTGCCTTTAGCCCAAAGCTTCAGGACCAGCCCGGTGGCAATGAATCATTTCCAGAAAGACCTTATTGCCAGCTCTTCTAGAAGCGACAGGTACTAGACCTTATGACAGGCGTTACCCTTGGTTTTGAAACGCACTAACAGGATTAGCCCCTGCGCAGCAGCCATTTTAGGTATGACCTATGCTGGTCTGGGCCTGGAACTTTCCCTTTGAGGACATCCATTATGGTCCTGCCCCTCCTGGTCCATAGTGACTACCTTACGACCGGAATATATCTTCATAGAATTCGGAAGGGCCAGCCTCATACCTAGTCCTCTGTCACTAGGATCTTTTACTCTGCTTCTACTTCTCGTTTAATCTTCAGCTCTCCATCCAGCGACACCTCTGTCTTGTAGAACACCACAATACTGCTACTGAGCCCATAATCGCGCTATCACAATCAAGAACAACAGTATGTGGTGTTCCCAGCTGCCGTGGCTATCTGCACTCGGATGCGCGGACTCCGAACTTCAAGTTTCGCTGATAGTTAGGAAAGGAAAACTTCAGGAAAGCCTCCTCGTGCAACCGCCCCGTGGCCCACAGATCCCGCAGCGCGAAGTCCCTGCTCGAACTACTCCAACTTGCTCCACCACACGAAACAAGAAATGAGTCTCGATCTTCGTCAAAATCCAAGCTTCAGTGTCAGGTTTCAAGACCTCAGACCTGAGGCTCAGAGACGATACTTACTCAACCTCTGCCGCGAATTCATGAAATGCACTTTGACGGCTGATGCCACTACAAACGCCGATGTCGATGGAGGAAGGGTCACGGCCACCGACATAATGCTCGACGCGGTGAGAGCAGCGGCGAAGGCTGCTGTAGATACAGCCAGGAGCAGCGGACTGGACTTATGATGGTACGGAGGCGCAAATTACAGGCTCGAAGCATACCTAAGGTAGTGCACCTTCGGCATACAAAGCAACTACTTAAAAGAAGGAGAATCGACAGTACCTTAACCAGAGCTTTACTCAATCATGTATTTATTCGCAGTAGGATCCAATGGCTCAAAGGTCTTGCCTGCATGAGTTTCAGATAATGCCTTCTTGCTGCTGACCTAGCGGCCTGACTCTTCCCTCCTGCACTTCCGTACCCATGCGTCCTAGAAGGCACCACAATTCCGTTCCTACTTGTATAACCAAGCTTGCTTAATCTCGATCCTTCCGGCTTTACACATCCTTCCTCCAGTCTATTCGCTTCCATAGGTACTTTCACTACTTCGCCTCGCCATCCCCGATCCTCCCCGACGTTCTATTCCACAACCCTCATCGCAAACCACCTCGCATCTCGCATCGCGCATCAAAAGCAGAGTTCAACCAGGAGTGCATTATGCCAACATCTCATGGTCTTGATCAGCACTGCCTATATTGATTGAATAGAGATTCCTTCGCGTTACTTCGAATCCTCCTGCAGTCGAACTACATGAACGACGAATGTGGTGTGCAGCGCCGCACGCACGCACTCCAAGTTGACATGGGGATTCTGGGGATTCTGGCTGGGATTCTGGAATCGAGCCCAAGATGGGCACTGTCTGAGAAAATCTGAGTAAGCATACACATCGTCCTATCTCCTGGAAGTAAAGTGCCACTGAGCCGGCAAGTGTAGCTGCCGCCGCTATGTCTGAGCTCTATGGAGGAAGAGCTCATGGGATCGGAAGACGAGGGCCCCCTTCTGCGGATGTTCTAGTACGAGCAGAAACATCAGAAAGCGCGTCCATAGAGCAGGAGTAGGGAAAGCGCTCACTATCGCCCCAAAGGCATGGAATGACAAACATGTTGCTTGCCAGTCTCCAATGTTGCCCGTGTGCGTCTGTTCCGGTCCAGACCCAGCTCACCTCTCCGATCTTGAGTTCGCGCCAACGAGACAATCAAGGAGATCTGCCCGTCTGTTTTTACCTGTTTTGTTTGTTCTTGTCTGTCGTTCTCTTGCCGAGCCTTTCCCTGTTTTCTGAGACACAGCACCTTCAATAGCCATGTCCGACGGAAGCGAGAGCCCTCTCTCGGATGATTATGCCGGCAGCATTAAGCTAGAGCGCCAGCCCGCCATCTCGGAACTGCTGATCAAGCTGCACCAAAGACTCGACGATGTGCATGTTCCAGCAGGAAAGCTCATCGAGACATGGAACGCCATCCACTACCATTGGTGGCTTGCGGCCAACGCAGTTCATCGAGCCGGCTCCCACACTGGTCTGAGATATCATATCCTGGACTGGCCCAATTTTATCCGCGACGTAGTCCCCTCCGATCGGCTGAATGTCCTCCTTCGTTATGTCTTCGGCGAGGCCCTAGATAAAGCAACCAAGAAGAACGGAGCGGACCGACGTCTCGCGAATGTCCAGAAGGCGCTTGATCTCGGCAGTGCTCAGGAGCTGTTGCTCGAACTTGGGCAGGAAGTTTGCCAGTCAACCGCCGCGTTAAAGGCAATCTCTGCTCTTCGACACTCCAAGACCCACGAGGCCGTCGACATTGAGGAAGTCCGGGAGGCAATTCGCGCCAAGATGCTCTCGCGCCATACTCTCAACGGAGGTTGGGAACGTTCTGCCCCTTCTTTGGAAGCAAGGGATGTGACCGATGCGTGCAGAGGTATTTTACTTTGCTCTCATAGTCACGATGATTGTACGATGTGAATACTAATTGCTACATTTACAATGGCATAGCCCTCAGGGATGCCGCCCCCGCCAAGCCTGGCCAGGCCTCCAAGAAGCGCAAGTCTGCCCCCAACGCCGATGACTCCGATGGTGATGACGACGAGAATGCCAACCAAAGCCGTGCATCCAAGCGCCCTCGGGGCTCCGGCATCATGAACGAAGGCTCCATTGAGCTGGGTCGCCGCGTTTCCCAGTCTCTAATAGACAGCGAGAGCGAGTTCCTCAACACCATCATCGACGACAACAGTCTCCCGGTCGCAGTCCAGCGAGCATCAACACCCGAGCTGCCAGAGGCCAACAGCAACATCATTCTCGATGACGATGGTCAAGCTGGCCCAGACGAGGAGGCAACTACCACCGCCACTGCAGCAAAGGACCTCTCCCAGGCTCAGGCCGAACAGGACGCTCTCCTCAAGAAGCAGCTCGAGGTCTGTGTCTGGCTTGTCCAGTCTGGTATGCCGGCCCAGTCAACTATCGGCAGCACCTCCGTTGCGTCGATGCTTTTCGCCGTCCATAGTGCGGCCCTGGCAACTCTTCACGGCGCCCGTGACAACAAGACTGTTGAGCAGCTTCTGGAACGACAGGATGCGCGTCGGCGCCATGTGGACGAGGAGGAACTCGAGGGTCAGGATCGTGAGCGGGAGAGAACCCAGGATGAGATGGCTGGAGCTGAACAATAATTGACTATTGTTCTCGAGAGATTTTGTTTTGTTGGGTGTGGTTTCTGTTGTGGCGTT
Organism: Colletotrichum neosansevieriae; assembly: GCA_036785495.1. Taxonomy (NCBI): domain Eukaryota; kingdom Fungi; phylum Ascomycota; class Sordariomycetes; order Glomerellales; family Glomerellaceae; genus Colletotrichum; species Colletotrichum neosansevieriae. The sequence goes on from JAVHLV010000552.1 coordinate 21,994, forward strand.
TTTTGTTCTTCCTTTTCCCCTTTGCTTTCTGTGTTGTCTTTACCTCATGAAGACACGCGAGTTAGCCGCTACGCTACTCTATTTTTAAATAAGAACGAGGACCGCCCCAGGTTGGGAGCGAGGATGACAAGCGTTTATTTTCCACTTACTGCAACAATATAAAGTCTTCTTAATCTATGCACTCTTAAGAGTAGCACACTCTATGCAGGCTATACTAGAGTAATCTTAATTATATATTTTATAACTTTAGAAGACGTTATATAATAGTAGATAACGCCTATCCTATAGACAGCGCAATTGCTAGTATTTAAAACAATATAGTACTTTGGTTTTATATTTAACTGAGAGTAAAGAATTAGGTTTAGAGTTCTTTTCTATTATATACTTAAAAGGGTATAAAAGATATTACGTTAATCCTAATTCATTCTATATATATGTATTTATAATTTATAAGCTTTAAAGTAGTTATTATAAAGCTTATAGATATATATCTACTTAATATAAAGACGCTTTAAGTTTATCTTAAACTTATTAATAATATATTAGATCTACTTTATAATAAGTTTAGTAATTCTATAATTTATAATATTTAAAGATATAGTCTAAACTAGCTCTTTTAGTTTTAGAGTTTTAAGTAGGTAACTAAGAGGGGTTAAGGAGTTTTCTCTAAAGAATATAGATTTATGTTACATAGTTAGATAAGTTAGGTACTAATACCTAACTTAATAATATAAATAATAACCTAATTAAAAAGGTGTTTTAGTTATGAAAAACTATAAGCTATGCTTAAGTTAGAACTAATAAAGCTTTTACTTAAGCTTATCGCTTTAAGGCTTATAATAGTGCTTACTTAGTAATTCTTTATAGACTAGTAAAATCTCTACTAAGGGAGAGAACTTCTCTTTTTCTTTTTTAACTATAAATAAATAGTACTATAGTTACTTCTTATTAAATAAGGTTAAGTCTACTTCTTTAAATATTTAGAGCTTATTATTATAATAATAATAAATAAATTAAGTTTTACTTCCTACTAATTAATAGAATAGTTTATAACATAATACCTAAAGCCTAGAACATACTATTTTAACATAACTATATTATAGTACTAAAGTCTCTTTAATAAAGGATTTTAGATTTTAAATAAGAGAATATTTAGTATATAGCTACTCTTCTTATAAATACTACTGCTTAATAAGTAGTTTCTGCTCTTAATATTTTGATAATAAAAGGAGGAAATATAACTTAAAGAATTTTATAACTTACTTTAATTAAATCTCTAAAGACTTAAATATCTTATCTAAATAGTAGGTTAACTATAAACCCTTTAGTAAAAAGAGAATAAATCTTATATAACTTTTCTACTTAGATTTAAGTAAACTCTAGCTAATATAAATATGGCGAGCTAGTTTAACTAGGTCTATATATTACTTCTAGAAGCTGCTCTAACTCCTACATAAAAGAACTAGCTAATTACTATTAACTTACCTACTAACTATTATAAGTAGCTCTTAGGCCTCTAGGTGCTATATAGTGATTTTACCTACTTTATAATAGACCTTCTAACTCCGCGCCTCCTAACAATATATATAGACTTTAATTACATAATCCCTAAAAACCTCCCAGGTTCTAACTACCTCTCCTAACTATACCTATACTTATATATACCTATCTATAGCCTTATAATCCTCAGCTTTATAGTTTAATAATAATATAGTTTTTAATTACTTAATTACTATAGACTACTAAACTATTAACTTATCCTCTTACCTATTATCTATACTACTAATGCTATCTCTATTACTGCTTTGCTATCTACTAACTATACTATTATTAGTAATACTCTCTTTATTAGTTAGCATAAGCTATAGTTATTAATATTCTCCTATAGAGCTGCCTCTATCTTAGTATTATAGAAGGCTAATTTAAAGAAGAGCTAGTAAATAGGGTATATAATAACCTAATTAACTTATAATGCTATATTTACTTATTTATATATAATATAATTATATATATAGGTATTTCCTATAGGGGTATTAAGCAGAGCTGTATTAATAATGAAATCTTTATATAGTCTAGGTTAGTTAAAGAAGGATGAGTTTTTATTAATTATATTAATGCTAAGCTTTATAGTAATCTAGTCTATATTACTAGTAATAATAAGTATACTTTATATATACCTAGTATATTAATATACTAAGTATAGTATTAATATCTTAGAGGATTTATTATAAGTTATAGAATAAGGAAGAAAGATTTAATATAAAGCTCTGCTTATAGAGCTTTTTATACTTCTAGCTATAAGAACCTCTTAGGAAAGACCTTTTTAGTTAAGGAGTTAACTCTTATATAGTAGCATTTATAGCACCTTACTAAAAGGCTTATCTTTTAGGTATTTTATCTAGGCTATAAGAGCCTTAGTAGCCTACTTAGCTCTATTATATATAGTATAGTATTACTTATATTATTACTATTCTACTAGTCTATTTAGCTAGAGTATATATCTAACTTTATATAAGGGTTTGCTTACTAGTATACCTAGAGTACTTTAAATTCTAGCTATAGCTAATTAGCTTACTTATTATAACAAAGATATCCTAGAGAATTTATAATAACTATAAAATCCTTCTTATTAATAAGTTTATATATTATTCACTTACTACTTAATTTTGATATATTATAATATCTATACTTAGCTCTAAGTGTAATATATTACCCTTATATTAAGCTAATATATCTATCTAGCCTAAAGAGAAGCCTAATTAATAGCTAATAGACCTTAATGTAGCTTAAGTCTAAACTATACTTAGCTTTATATACTATATACTTAGTATAGAGTAAAGCTTTTATATTAACCTATTATAGTTATATAAATATATCTATTAATAATATAAAATATAGAGTTTATTACCCTATATATTAAATATTAACTCTCCTCTATTATACTTACCTGTTTATTAATAGGTCTCTCTAAAAAGCTATATATCCTTATACCAAACTATAGTTTTATAAACTCTATAAAGTATAAAACTCTCTTTATTATTATTTGTAAATACTTTAAAACTATCTATATTTAGGATCTCTAAGCGAATTACTACATTACTATTTAATTAAGTTAATCCTTTTATAAAGGTAGCTAGTTTTAGTATTAGTAATTACTATAGATATAAAAATAAAGGTTAGGTAATATAATATATATTTTAGTATAATTAATTTAATAAACTAAAACTTAGTTATAGTACTAAAGTTAAATAATATAAGATTTAGAAATATAGATATAAGTAGTAGCGTATTACTAATATATAGAAAGAGTAAAGATAGCTTTTATAGAAGTACCTAAAGCCTAGATATAAATAATATAATTACTCTCTTAGCCTTAAACCCTCTATATACTCTCTATATAGATATCTTTAAGAGCTTATTAAGGCTATAATTAAAATAACTAGCTACTAAGTTAGTATTTAAGCTTATAATATATATATTATTATTTAAGAGTAGTTTATTAGGTTTAACCTTACCTAAAGAGATATCTATAATACTAGAATATAGATTAACTATATGAAGCATAATAACTATTTACTTACTATAATACTTATTAAGCTTTTTAATAAGTAAGCAATATCTTATATAGTTAAGTAGATAAATAAAAAGCTTAATTGGCTTATAAACTTTATATAAACTCTCCCTTATTATCTCTAGATATAGAAATAGTTTCTAGAGATATTAAGCTTTAATAATATCTATAATACTAACTATTTTAAGCTTTCCCTCTTCTAAACTATAGAATAAACTTATCTTAATTCTATTCTTAATACTGTATTTAGTCTAATTAGTAACAAAAAGCTTAAAGAGGTCTAGTTCTCTTTAAATAGTATTTACTAGGTTATTTAGTAAAATAATATTTACTAGCTAAATTCTATTATTATAGACTTTAATAAATAAAGAAAATATCTCTTAGTAATATACTTCTAGAGATATGGTAAAAAGCTCTATATCTACTATATTAACTTAAATATCTTACTTTAAGCTAAGTATAAATAGAAAAAGAAGTATTTTTATATTATTAATAAGAGTATATCTAAGAAGAATAAACTAGCTATATAAATAGAGACTTAACTTCATAATAAGAATTAAGCTTATATATATACTACTATAGATAGAAAAACCATTTATACTTATTATAGAGTTTTAGAGATATAAAAAGCTATTATATTTATAGAGATTAAGCTAGTATTTAAGAAGGTATAAACTAGCCTTTATAAAAGGTTAAATAACTAGTAACTAATTCTTTAATACTTTTATAAAATCTACTTATTTATAAAAATATAATAAGTATACTACTTTATTAAGTATTATCTAAACTTTAAAATCTATATTACCTTAAGTACTAAGTTAAGTAATTATAATATCAAGGAATACTTACTAAATAGCTAAAGCTATCTTTACTAACTAGTTAATATTATATAAAATATAGTTAGGGATTAGAAGTTAAGTTTCTAGAATACTTATATATAAACTAAAGTACTTATATTTTATAAATACTCTAGGCGTAGATTAGAATATCTTAAAAAAGTTTATATAATACTTTTATTAAAAGCTCTTAGCTATTATAAGCTAGGATAAGATTGCAGTTAGAACAAGGAATTAAGGCTCTATAAGGAGGTTTAGCAGGCTAGTTAGAGTAGTCTAATAAGTGCCTCTAATAATAGAGAGGCACTAGATATCTACTAAGTACCCTCTAAATAGGCTCTAGCCCCACTCTTAGATTCTAGGAAGCTAGAGAAGAATATTTAACCTTTATTATATCTAACTATACTAACTTGCTCACTCTATACTATATATATATAATATATTCTTCTCTCTATTTATATTAATAGAGGTATAGACTATTAAAGTAGTATAATATATAATAATATAATACCTATTTATAAGCCTGCTAGAGGGTTAAATCTATTATCTAGAAGCTCTCCCATAGAATAGAACCTTTTAAATAGTTAAACTTAGAATAAAACTCTATAGAATAAGATACCTACTAAGTAGAATAATACGTAGAGCACTAATAAACTACTAGTTAACTAACTAATAGAGGCTAAATTAGATTAACTTATTAAATAGGAGGAAAACAAAACCTAATTAAAATATAAATAAGAATACCTAGAAGCTTTAAGAGCTAGCTAACTCTTAGTTTTAGCAGACTTTACTACTACCTACTAGTTAGTTACTAGTAGCTCTAAATTAAAAAAGTACTAATTAGAGCTTTAGAAAAAGTATCTTCCTACTCTTAGATATAAGAAAAGTACTTATGCTAATTATAATTAATTTATATTTAACCTTAATATATACTTCTTTATAAATAAAATTACTACTAATCTAGAATAGATTCTATATACTACTAGATACTTAAAAAGCTTAGTAGCTAAATAATAAACTTTATATCTCTTAATAAAATATAAAAATAAGATAAAAAATATTACTTAGATAGCTATAAAGGACTAGCTAGCTTATAGTATTACTAATAAAGGATCTAGAACTCATAGCACTTAAACCTAACTAAAATAAGCATACTAGCACCTAAAACAGTTCTATTAAAGCTTTATTAACTATTATAAAGATATTAAAGCAGAAAGCCTATACTAACTAGTAGAGAAGATCTAGATAGCTAATATAGTAGTATAGCTAGACCTAAAACTTTAATACTATATTATAGTAAATAGACTACTATTCTCTTAACTTAATCTTAATACTAGGATAAGGAATACTAAGCTTATAACTAACCTCTAATTCTATAAGATATTAATAACAAACTAGGTGTCTAACTCTAGGATATAGCTATAGAAAGCCTAAAATATAAATCAGGATTATAATACTAAAAGTTTAAAATTTAATAATACTATCTAAGAGGACTAAAGCAAATCTAACTAGGATCTAACTAGAGGCTACCTAGAATAACCTAGAAATACCCTCTAAGATTCTAGAAAAGAAACTATCTACTATAGCTATAGTAAGAAAGAGTATATTTTACTAAAATACCCCTATTATAAAAAATATAGCTACTTCTAATATAAGAGCAGACTCTATCTAAGTAAATAACTACTAGAGGATAACTAGGCAGCTATCTATATAATCTAATAGAATATAGCATAGCTATCTTATATTAAAGTAATTATATAAGTCTAGGTTATAGATAGCTAGAAGATAGAAACTATACTTATTAATAGCAGCACTAATAAAAATATTATTAATTAGAAACTAATATCTATAACCTAACTAGAACCTACTAAGCTACTACCTCTTAAGAAGATATAGAATTTAAAAGGTTCTAATTATAGTATATATAAATTAGTAATATAGATAAGTAATATAATAGATATATAATAAATAGTATTATATAATTTTAGGGTTAGTAAGAAAGATAGCTATAATACTATCTTAGAACTACTCTAGTACTTTACTAAGAAACCTAACCTTAATTAAAAGAAGTTAGGCTAGGCCTTTCTCCTAACTAAAAAAAGCATTTATCTTATTACTATAGTAAAGGAATTAAAGTAGATATAAAACAAAGCAAAAGTAATACTTATTATAATACCTTAAAAGATATTAGAAATAGACCTATCTAATATCTAACTAGAAACTACTAGCAAAGACTAACTAGTAACTACTCCTAAAAATCTAAAAAATAAAATCTCCCTAAAATACTATAACTTTATAAAAGTATTTAATATTAACCTAGTAGAAACTATACTAAACTTTAGCACTACTAAAACTTCCTCTATTAACCTAGAACCTAGAACAGAACCCCTATTTAGACCTATCTACCTACTAGCTTAAAAGGAGTTAGAAGAATTAAGAGAATATATTAAAAAGGCCCTCTAAGAAGGCTAGATCTATCTATTAATAAGCTTAGTAGGTGCTCTAATTCTCTTTATTTCTAAAAAAGAGAGAAAACTATAGCTATATATTAACTACTAGGGACTTAACTAGATAACTATTAAAAACTAAGCCTCTCTCTCTCTAACTAATAAGATCTTAGATTAACTATTATTAGTAAAATATTTTACTAAGTTTAACTTTAAGGATACTTATTACTAGATAAGAATTAGAGATAGTAATAAATAGAAGATAGCCTTCTATACTTATTATAGATACTATAAATACTATATTATACTATTTAGACTTATTAATATATCTACTACTTTCTAGATATTTATTAATAAAGCTTTTTTAAAACTTATTAATATTATTTATATTATATATTTAAATAATATTCTGATTTTTACTAATAATATAAATTCTTATATAGATACTATAAAGCAGGTACTTACCTAGTTAGAAGTAAATAGCCTCTATACTAATCTAGAAAAATATAAGTTTTATAAAAAAGAGATTAATTTCT
>JAVHLV010000553.1:0-29337 GCA_036785495.1 Colletotrichum neosansevieriae
CGTTGTCGGGGGGGGGGGGGGGGCTGCGTTATAACTATAAACTTAATATCTAAGATTATTCTCTATAAAACATTAATTATAGAAAAAGATTATAAAGAAAGTATTCTAGTAATTATTTAATAAGTTTTTTTCTAAATAAAGAGTTATAAAGACTCTTAAGTATTACTTCTTAATAATTTATTACATTAAAGATTTATAATAATTTATTAATATTAATAGTAAGTAAAGTAAGAATTTATTCTAGTTACTAAAAAATATCTTATTTATATTATTATAAAGTCTCTTTCTTTATAGATATTTAAAGAGCTAATTTTATATATTTAAAATAAGGAGATATAAATCTCTATCTTTAGTAATACTACTTTATACTTTAAAGTAAAGCTTTAATATTACTAAAGAGTTTAAAATTAATTTTAATATACTTTTAGAATCAGAAATCTATTTAAGAATAAGTAGTTTTATCTATATATTAGTTAATATACTTTTGAGCTATATTTTAATAATAATATGAAGTACTTCTAAATTATTAAAAATACTTAATATAAAGAACTTAAGCTTATTTATAATTTATTTATTTATTATAAAGTTACTATTTACTTTACTAAGTATTTATAAGGTTTTTAGAACTATATTAAAAATTATCTAGATATTCTAGATATTTATAGCCTTCTTACTTTAGAAATTAACTTATTAAAATATATATTATATATAATAATAACCTAGTTAAGTATAGAGACCTAAATTCTATATAGATTATACATTTTTAGTATATATTCTATAAGATATCTAAAACAAACTTTAGGGTTAACTTTATAATAATATCTCTTAATATCTTTTATAACTCTCTTTAATAAAGTAAGCTTTATAGCTATAGATACATAAGCCTTTTTAATAAAAATATAGATCTTAGTATATGGTAAGTATAAAATCTAGCTATTATTATTAAATATAATATTAAAACTATATAAGTTTTATCTAAATAGAGCTTTACTAATTACTTATAGTATATAAGGTAATATTAAACATAAAGACTATTACTCTTTAAGTTTCTGAGATAAAGTATTTTAGTATATAAATAGCTATTAATATTATAAGTACTTTTATGATAGTTTCTAATTTAATATATTGTTTACTATGTATTAGCTTCTCAGTATTTTTAAATAAAACTTTAAGATTAATTCTGAGCTTCTCTATTTATTATTTATATTATATTAAGCTTTATATAGCAATAATAATATACTTAATATTATAGTAAATCTTATAGATAATAAAGCTTCTCTATCTTTATACTTAGTATTTAAATATCTATAATACCTTAAATACTTTATTATACTCTTTTAAGACTAAGTGAATTATATAGAGTCTTTTGCTATATTTATCTTTAATAAGGAGTACTTAGGTATATAGTTTATTCAGCTTTTAGTAGTTAAAGAGGTTTTAAGCTATATAACAATAGAGATAGAAAGATCTAGCTTTAGATATACTATATAAAATAACCTACGAAGTATATACTTTAGTATAGAATTTATATTAAATATATAATAAAGTCTTAATTATTACTCCTAAAGTATTATATATAAGGTATTAAAGAATACTCTAGCCTAGGTAACTAGGTTAGAGATACTATTAAGTTTATAGTTATAATGCAGCCCCCTATAAAAAAGACTATAATAAATTCACTCAGTTTATAGATATAATTTAGGAAACACTATAGAGGCACTTTAACCTACACTCTCTACTAGTTAAGGATAATAATATAGAAACTCTATATATTTCTATTAGTAAGCAAACCCTTATATAAAGTTAGATATATACTCTAGCTAAATAGACTAGTGGAATAGTAATAGTATAAGTAATGCTGTGCTATATATAATAGAGCTAATTATATTAGGGCTAAGTAGGCTACTAAGGCTCTTATAGCCTGGGAACGCCCTTACTAAACCTTTTAGTAAGGTGCTGCAAAAAGCACCTAAAAGGTAAACTTTTTGGTAAGGTAAACGCCACTATATATATAACTAAAGGCTGTATATATTATTAGGAGGCGTGGAGTTAGAAGGTCTGTTATTCACTATACTAAAGGCCTTAGAGATACTCTACTTATATATTACTAAACCTTTTAGCTACATAGTAATATAAGGAATATACTAGCTTTTAGTTACTTATAAAACCTATAATATTAATACTATTTATATAAATACTAAGACTAAGTAGATAGGTAGAGATATAGTTATATTTAAAAAAGATTAAGTTACTTTTATATAGTAGCTACTTTATATAAATAGACTTATCTAGCTTTCTATACTAAATAATATAGTTATAGCTATTATACTAAATATCTATCTTAAAGAGAAGTGCTTCTAGAATTATATTAATATATATATTTTTAATAATAGTAATATTATTTAAGGTTAAAATACTCTTTTTACTTATTAAGATATCTCTAAATATACTCTAGATAACCTAAGTATCCCTCTTGATAATTAATATATTTATACTACTAACCTTAATTACTTTATTATTTTATAAATATATAAAGATACTAGAAACTAGCTTTTCTTTTTATTGATAATATAGAAAGCTCTATAGGTATCTAGAATAATATTATTAAAGAGAGGATATAGGTTTTTAAAGAATATAAATACTATAAAATAAACTTAGGTTACTTAGCTATTATCTCTAAAAAGGCTTTAGTTAATAATATAATAAGAGATATTATTAAGAAGTTACTCTTAGTTATTAATACTATCTCTATTACTATATCTATTTTAGGTATTACCTTAGTATTTTTTATAGCTATAGTTAGATACAGTCTACTCTATATATATAAAGTTATTATAGATATAGCTTTACTATAAATATATTACTATCTTTTATATATATTATACTTTATTCTTTAGTATTTTATGATCCTTAAGGCTATCTTCTAGTAACTTTATAAAAAGCTATTAAATATAGCTAGAATTCTATAGAGTTTATGTATAGTATTATCTATAAAAGTAACTAGAGATTATATTAAGTATTATTATTAAAAAAAAGTATTTAAAGTAGTTTATAAAGCTTAAAATAGATTCTCTAAGAGGCTTTTAGTAAAAGCTAGCTTACTATAGATCTTAGTAATAAGAATAAGTCTAAGCTTTTTAAGTAAGAGATAAGATATTCTAATTTCTTTTACTTATATAACTAAGTCTAGCTAGCTTTAAGTCTATATAAGCTATTTTATAATATACTATCTTAAGAAAAGTATATTTACTGTAGCTTTTCTCTATATTAATCATATTCTAGCTTATAACTAGCTTATAGAGATAATACTACTTTTTATACTACTTAGTATATTAAGCTTTATAATTTTAGTATATTTATTTCTATATATTATTATTAAAATAGGTAAATTATTTTCTAAAGAAGTAAAGTAGGTTTTAAAGGTTAATATAAAACTTATTATTAATATTATTTAGCTTTAATACTATAGCCTTAAGATAGACTATATTAACTATATAGAAGATAAATACTTAATAGTTATAGTATAAAGTAATTTATAAAGAGAGGTTTATATTATTAATAAAAGAAATTAAGTATATTACTCTATTCTTCTTAAATATCTTTATATTTAATAAAAGTTAGTAAAGTTAGCTCTAAAAAGTTAGAAATAGTATAGTGTCGCAATATAGTTCACAGCACTCTTAGCCTTATAAAGCTATAGTGGCTATATACTATAGTGTATAATTATATAATTATATACTATAGACTATTTTACTATACTTTCTATATTTACTAATCTATAGCTAAGATAGTTACTCCTTATAACTTACCTTTATCTCTATTTATAGTTTAAAATAGTTATAAGCCTAGCTTTATAGCTTATAAATACTTCTCTAACCTCTTTAAGCTTAGGAAAGGGTAAGTAGCTTTTTTCTTATTATTTTTTACCTATTTAAAATAACTTTATAATAATAGCTATATACTCTTTAATAACCTTCTCTCTAGAAATAAAGCTTTAGAGCTTTATTAACTAGCCTTATTAATACCTTAATCTATACTTATTTATATAAAGTAAGAGTATTTAGAAATATCTTAATCCTAATAGCCTTAATATTAAGAAGCTTTTTAATACTCTTAAGAGTATTCTAACTATTTAGGAGTTTATAGATATATATAATAACTATCTTTAAGCTAAATATAAAGCTAATCTTAATAAGTATAAAATAGCTCTTTAAAAATAGAAAGCTAAGAAAAATCCTACTTAGATATTTTATAAAACTACTAAGTATAATAACTTTATTAATATTATTAAGAATAAGGAGTTTATTACTTCTTAATAAGCTAGTAAAGTAGGTTTTACTATTCCTAAGTTTATAAAGCTAACTCTACTAATTTTTATTAAGTATAAAGATATTTTAGATAAGTAGAGTAATATGCTTAAGTATCTCTTTATTAATAATATAACTCTTTTATTATAGATTACTTTATACTATAATTACTAACTATTTATTTATTAAACTATTAATATAGTTTATCATAAGGAATAAGAATAAAGCTTAATAATAAGAATAATAAGTTCTAGATTAACCTTTAGAATATACTCTACCTCCTTAAATAATAACTTACCTACTTTAATAATAATATATAGAAATAAGTATACTAAGATTATAAAGATATTCTAAAGTATACTAAGTATATTACTTAACTTACTAAGTAATATAAAGAGTAGCACTATCTCTATAAGTTAGTAATAAGCTAGAATATTACTAATACTAAGGAAAGCTATAGTAAATATACTTTTCTTAAGGTAATATATTATAAAATAGCTTTTATATAGGCCTAAAACTAGCTAGATTTAGTTACCTAAGTAGAAAAAAATAAAATACCTTATCTCTTACTTAAAGAGCTTAGAATTATCCTTACTATAAAGATCTATAGTAAGCTAGCTTTTACTAAGGGTTTTAGTAAATTACTTAGAGTATATATTACTCTTATAAACTACTCTAACTTAGAGAATCTACCTTAAGGTTTATAAACTACTTTAAATATTTTTTTTCTAGTAGTAATATTTAATAAAATCTCTAGCTATCTTTATAAATAATATTATAGATAAACTTTATAGAATTATAGCTATATTTAATAGATATTTATAGACTTAGTAAAAAATAGCCTTAAGGATTATAAAATATTAAAAAATAAAGTATAGTATATATAGAAGATAGTAATATCTCTATAATAAAGCTATATCTATAATAACCTTATATATATAAAGTATATTATAAAGAAGTCTTAGAAAAGTAATTAATATCTTCTTAACTATAGCTATAGTAAATACTATAACAATAGCTAGAGTAAGTATAGTAATAAAAGTAGCACTAGTAACTAAGAATAACTTCCTAATAATATTTCCTACTATATTATTAACTAAAGCTTTTTTAAAGATAAAAGCTAAGTAGCTTAAGTTTATTCTATAGTATTTATATTCTTTAAGAAACTATATAATCTCTCTAATAGTATTATTCTAAATAACTATAGAGCTCTCTATATTATTAATAATAAGAGAAAGCTAGTTCCTAATATCTTTATATACTTATATAATAATAAGGTAATTAAAGTTAGTAGTATAAATATACTAATTATTAAGAGGGGCACTTAGGTTATCTAGAGTATATTTAAAGATACCTTAATGAGTAAAAAGAGCACTCTAACCTTAAATAATATTACTATTATTAAAAAAATATATATTAATATTATCTTAAAAGCACTTCTCTTTAAGATAGATATTTAGTATAATAGCTATAACTACTCTTTATAGTTTAGTAAGTTAGGTAAGTTTACTTATATAAAGTAGCTACTATATAAGAGTAATCTAGTCTTCTTTAAATATAACTCTATCTCTATCTATCTATCTACCCTAAGTATTTCTATAAGTAATATAAGTATTATAGCTTTCTTAAATAACTAGAAGCTAGTATACTCCTTATACTACTATATAGCTAAAAGGTTTGATAATATATAACTATAGTATCTCTAAGTTAGTTAACTATCTAGGCTAGAGTATTCTTAAATACTTTATATATAATACTTAGAGAGTAAGGATTAAGACTTTATTATATATTTAATATAAATTCTATACTTAAATAAATACTTAGTAAGTTATCTTATATCATATATCTAAGGCTATATCTCTCTATTTTTATTATTATATAGCTTAGAATCTCTTTAACTACTAAAAGCTTAATAAATTATATATCTAGATACTTCTTATTAAAGATAAGTATAGTAAAAGACTTTTTAGAATTCCCCTAGTCTTAAAAGAGTATAATAAGATATTTAAGATATTCTAGATATTTAAACACTAAGTATAAAGATAGTAGGAACTTACTATCTATAAAATCTACTATAATATTAAGTATATTATTATTACTATATAAAGCTTTACTAGGTATAAATAATAAATAGAGAAGCTTAGAATTAATCTTAAGCTTCTATTAATAAATATTAAGAAGTCTATAGATAGTAGAGAGTATACTAACTTAGAAATTATCCTAAAAGTATTTATAATATTAATAGCTACTTACTTACTAAAGTATCTTATCTTAAAGACTTAGAGAGTAGTAGTCTTTATTTTTAATATTAATCTATATATTATAAATAACTAATAAAGCTCTATTTAGATAGAATTTAAGTAGTTCTAAAACTACTTTTAATAGTAGTAACTAAACTTTATACTTATTATATATTAAGATCTATATCTATACTAAGGAAGCTTATATATCTATAGCTATAGAGCTTATCTCTTTAAAGAGAGTTATAAAAAAGGTATTAGGAGATATTATTATAATATTAACTCTAAGGCCTATCTTAGATATCTTATAGAATATATACTAAAATATATAATATATATAGGATCTAGATTTCTATACTTAACTAAGTTATTATTATATATAATATATACTTTAATAAGTGAAAATTCTACTTTCTAGATAATAAAAAAGAGACTATAAATATCTAAAGTACCTAGATAATTATTAATAAGGTTAAAATACTTATTAAATCCTCTAATATAGTCCTTAAGACCTTAGAGATACTTAATAAAGTAAATGGTAACCTTATAATAAATAAATAAACTATTAATAAGCTTAAGTTCCCTATACTAACTGCTTTCTATAGTTTAGAAGTGCTTTATACTACTGCTATAATATAGCTTAAGAGTATACTAACTAGAATATAGAGAGGATTACTTATTCCTAAATAAATACCTAATCCTAAAAGTATACTAAAATTAAGTTTAAACTTTTCTATAATACTAAAGCTCTATCCTAAAGTATAATATACTATTACTAAGGATATAGATCTATATCTATCTATTTTAAATACTTAAGAAGTAGCTACTTAAGTATTTATAAAGAATAAAAGCTTATAATAATCTGGGTAAAACTCCTTCTTAGTAACTAAAATAGATTCTTAACCTACTTATTATTAATATTAATAAATTAACTATAGATCTTTAATATAATAAAGTATTAAAGAGTAATATCTAAGAGTTTTTATAACTCTTTATTCAGAAAGGAGCTTACTAAATAACTACTAAAACACTTTTTTTATAATCTTTATACTTAATTAATATAAAGTTATTATAAAAAGCACTCTTATATATAAAACTCTATACTTTATTATTATAGTATATCTATAGAATAACTCTAAGATATACTTAAATACTAAGCAGAAGATAATATACTTTATAAAAGACTTCTTAAAGCCTCTAAGTAACTACTTTAAAGCTAGAAAGCTAAGAGAGCTATTCTAAGATATATTTTAAGAAGCTATAAATAAGGAAATTAATAAGCTTATAGCTAAGAAAACTTAGTATATTATTAACTAGTCTAAGGTATACTTAAAGTCTCTTTCCTTAAAATAGATATATATTTATAAATTTTAAAGTAATTACCTTAATATCTATAAAGTATAAATCTATATATAAAGAGATATATAAAATATCTCCTCTCTTAGCTTAATCTATATTACTATACTTAAAGCCTAAAGTCTATATATAGTAATAGTAATTATAGCTTAGTTTAACTATAAAATACTCTAATTTAATATTATTAATATATTCCTAAATATAGATATTAACCTAAATAGAGAGCTAGTTACTTACTGCTTTCTAAATAGCTTTAAGCAGGCTAGTAAAGTTATAGAGCTTAATAGAGCTCTATATAGCTTAAAAAATATACCTCTTCTATAGTATAAGGAATTCTCTATAGCCTTATATAAGCTTAGGCTCTCTCTATATAATAAGAAGCTCTATCCTTTTTAAGATAAGTACTATAAGGTTCTAATCCTATTCTATATTAATAATATCTTTATTTTATTTTATTAAGACTATATATCTAAAGCTTAGAAGCTTATATAAGAGATTAAGAAACTATATAAACTATATAGACTAAGCTTTATTAAATATTATCTTAGGATATATATTATATAAAACTAAGTAGCTAAAAAGATCTACTTAGTTTATAACTAGTATATTAAGACTATTATAGAGCACTTTAAGCTTTATAATAGTATTTACCTAAGTATTTCTATATTAGTTATTAAGTTTATAAAGAACCCTAGTAAGGCTATAACTATAGAAGTTAAGAACTACTAATTACTTATTAGAAATATTCTATATATAGTAATAATAATATACCTTAAAGTAGCCTTTACTATAATATAACTCTTTTACTTCTTTATAAATCTAAGTATATAGTACTTTGCTATAGTAAGGTAGTATATATAGTATCTCTATATAACTTACTACTTTATAATCTACTATAGTAGCTTAGGGGGTAATAAAGAGACTCCCTCACTACTAATTACTAATAATATCTTATTTATTAATAATAAAGAGATATATAGGTTATTATAAAGCTATATAATAATACTCTTTAGAGATATAATTTAGTAAAAAGCAGCTTATTAAGTAATAGTTATAATATTAATAACTAAAGCAAAGCTTCTAAGCTTTAAATATACTACTAAAGAGATAATAGCTCTTTAAAGGCTATACTATAACCTTACTTTAAAGCTTAGAGATATTTAGAAAGTTTATTATAATAATTAGTAAACTATTTAACTAGTAGTTAGAAAGGGAGAGTATATTTTAACCTATTTATAGTATATTAATATTTAAAATATATAGCTATACTAAGAGTATATAAAGAGCACTTTTAAAATACTTTATATATCTATAAATAAGATACTAATAGATAGGCTTATAAAAAGCCTCTTCTAAGCTAAGTTTAAATACTTCTAAGTATTACTAAACTTAGTAAATACTTACTATATTATTATAATAAAGGGGAAGTAAGTTTAAGAGTATAGAATAAAGCTTTATTAAGCCTAAAGGTAGATAGATATTATCTATAGAGCTATAGCCTCTCTATATATAATAGCTAGGCAAAAAAGGTAATTTTTATAAATATACTAGCCCTAGGTATACTAGCTCTATACCTCCCTAAATACTAATAAGTAAAGAGTATTAATACCTAAAGGTATATATTTAATAATAGGAGTGCTCCTTAGTATAGATAGCTATAATCAGATAGTTAATAAAGCTATTAGCTATGCTAGTAGGTAGCTTATAGAGAGCTAAAAGGCTTACTAAGTAAGTATATATATTAGTAATAGTACTACTAGAAAGAGTAGTAGCTATAGAGACCTATTAAGAAGAGCTAGCTAAAGCTAGCTCTTCTATAAAGGCCTCTAGGTATATAATAATCTAGAGCTCCTCCTCCTCCTCCTCCTGCTCCTGCTCCTTAAGAGCAGTCTAGAGAACTTAGTACTAAAAGAGAAGGGCTTAGATAGATAAGTTAGCACTATACTAAATTATCTTATATATATCTATATATATATATAGAATATTTATAATTTAGTTATTACTATTATAGACTTTATAGTAGTATTTATAGAGAGTAATAGTAATAATAGGGAGAGGCTTATAGCCTTAGCTAGCTAAGTAGTAGTAATAGTATCTATTAGTATTATAGAAGCAGTAACTAAAGCTCTTATCTATACGTAATAAGTAAGTATAGCTATAGTATAGATACTCTATTAGCTTACTAGCTCTCTCTAAAATAGTAAAGGAAGTATAGAGCTTCTTAGTAAAGCCTGGGATTTTCTTATTAATAGTAGGGTTAGTCTTCTTCTTTAGTATACTATAATATATACTAACTATAATCTTTACCTTCTAAGGCTTATACTTAGGCTTCTCTAGACTATTATTAATATCTCTAGACTATATAGAAGTAATATTATAAATATACTAACAGGCTTCTCCTTATTCTTATCCTCTTCCTCCTTAATAGAGAAGATATATTTATACTTATATACTAGCTTCTTCTTAGAAGCTTTAGCCTCCTCTATTAAAAGAATATTATTAGCTTCTATAATATTAAAAACCCTTACTAAATAGTAATAATTACTAAAAAGGCTATAGAATAGCAAAATAAAAGACTTATACTTATTAATCTTATTATTCTTAGCCTTCTCCTACTTAATAAGAGTAGCTAGCTACTCCTACTCTGCCTCTTTCTTAGCCTTATAGATTACCTTAGCCTTAGTAATATAGTTAGTAACTAGCAGCCTCTGGCCACTGCACAGTGATTTTACCTGCTTTGCAACAGACCTTCTAACTCCGCTATAACAATAAGGATCCCATGCGCAGTTAGGGGTTAGAAACAAGGGTCTAATAAGCATATTAATTAAAGTTATATAAGCAAAGCTATTCTTATACTAAATTATAGTAAGCCTAATGCTCCTCTTATATATTATTAAGCCTCTAAGTTATTACTTATACCCTTAAATCACTACTTATATCTCTAACCTATATATAGCTTAATATTACACTATGCGCAGCCTGCTTATTATAGTGAGGCGCTACCTATAGTTATAACACTCCTCCTCACTGAGAACTCGGTTTATATATATATTAAACCTTCTTAGTATAATTCTCTATAGCAGTATTAGCTCTAAATAGCCTTATACCACTCCTCTTATAAAGTTATTTAAAGATTATCCCTATAAGCAGCTTTATAAGCAGGTTAGCTATATTATCTACTAATAATATATACTTAAAGTTAACCTCACTATATTTAATAACCTCTTATATAAAGTAGTTATAAACTTATATATACTTTATA
Source organism: Colletotrichum neosansevieriae (assembly GCA_036785495.1). Lineage (NCBI taxonomy): Eukaryota > Fungi > Ascomycota > Sordariomycetes > Glomerellales > Glomerellaceae > Colletotrichum > Colletotrichum neosansevieriae. Next base: position 11,166 of record JAVHLV010000553.1, read on the forward strand.
TAGTTATTTATAGACTCCCCCTTTATAAGCATAATAGCTTCTATATTATCTACCTATATATAAAGGGGTTCTCTAAGCTCTACTCTAAGTTTACTTAGGAAATTATATATCTAAAGCACTTTTAATATAGTAGATAATACTATATAGTACTTAGCCTTAGTTAATAACTTAAAGACTATAACTTATTATTATAATTTCTATAATATAGATCTATTAGCTATAAAGAAGATCTATTTTATTATTAAGTATACTATATCTTTATAGCTAGTATAGTTACTATTAATATAGCTATAAAGACTCTATTTATTTAGGTCTCTAGCTTTATATTTATTATTATAACTTATTATAAAAGAGAGATATATACTAAGATACTATATTAAGTACTTTATACTCTTCTTATATAACTTATTAAGATAATAGGAGAACCTAGCCTATAGTTCTATACTAAAGGAGAGATCAGGCTATATTATAAGCACTCTAAAGCTAACTTTACTTAATACTCTCTAGTACTAGTTTTAGAGATCTAGATTTAATAAGGTCTCTATACTAGGAACTGCAAAGTTAAGCGCTCTAGTCTTAATAGATATCTTTATAGATCTAATCTCCACTCTAAATTCCTATACTATATTAGCTAAGTATATCTCTTAGCTAATAATAGTCTTCTAATACTCCTTATTAAAGGTAAGTTAAATACTAAGAAAGCTATTAGGTACTCTAAGGTTATTAACCTTAATCTTATTACTTATATATTTATAGATTATTTCTAGAGCAGCTTTTAGCTCTATTACTAGAATATTATTAATATATATTGCTATTATAATATCTAGAGCTCTATTATAGTAAGTTATATTATTTAAGTATAGTAATATAAATCCTATATACTAGAGAATCTCTTATAACTTCTTCTATTACTATCTCTCACTCTACTATAACCTATATAGAGCTTTATAGAGTTTAATAACTTATTCTTAATCCTCTTTATAATTATATATAGCTATAAGGCTACTATATTATAGATCTATAAAGAACTCCTTAATTAAAAGGAAAGATATTATATAGACTGTCTCCTCTAGCTCCCTATTTAAATATATACTAATAAAGTCCTACTACTATATAGGATATTCTTTTTACTATATATAGACTAATAGGATCTACTATAATGCTATTTAAGATATTAAGATATATATCTAGGTAAAGTCTTATCTAGAGACTAATAGAAAGCCTCTTACTATAATTTATACCTTATACTTTATAAGCTTACTATAGGCTTTTTTATACTTCTAAACCTATTTAGCTATTAATTAGAGACCTTATAGTGCCTCCTCCTTATTAATAAACTACAATACCCCTTTTTCTATAAACCTATATATCTTAGTAAAAGCTATCTCTACTTACTCTAACTAGTTATTTATAAATCTATTCTATGCTTCTATAATAGTTATTAGATCTATATAAGGCTATAAACTTATTTCCTAATTATTTATAAAGAGGTTAGTTATAAAAGCTATAGTATAAGTATAAGCTATACTCTCTCCTTTTAGAGATCTAGTCTCTCTAATTTATAGATATACTTTATATATCTACTCTATAATTTCTTATATATAGCTCTAAAACTATAGGCTCTAGCTAGATAGTAGTATTTACTAGTACTTCTCTAGCTCTATTATAGATTTATAAAAGATAATATTAGAGTAGATAATAATCTTATTCTATTCTAGTATTTATATTCTATATACTTAGTCTCTATAATAATTAATAAGGATATCTTTCTCTATATATATTGCTATCTTTTTACTCTTAACTTAGATCTCTAGGTTAATATAAGTAAAGTAGATACTCTTAATAACTTATAACTAGCTTATATTAGATATATAGTCTCTTTTTAAGCTTAATAACTTATTATAAAGTATCTAAATAGATATCTTATCTATAATAGCTATAGTATAGAAGCAGTTAATAATATAAACTGCTACTATAAGTAAATATAACTATAAATCTACTAAAACCTCTAAATTAATACTTAAAGTATATATCTTATCTAGAATAATCTAAATTATACACTTTACTATACTATTCTACTTATATATATATAGTAGTAATAACTCTACCTTTATCCTATTATTCTATAATATAGCTTTAAGGTAAGTTACTATAAACTCTCCTATATTATCTATATAGATAACCTTTACTACTATACTAAAAGTATTCTTTTACTTTTAGAGATAAATTCTTAACTAATATACTAGCTTATCCTTTATATTAGCAAAGATAATTACTTAGAAGTATATCTTATTATCTATAATTAGTAAGAAGTATTTAAAGTACTTTACTAACTTTACTTCTCTAATATTAATATAAAGAATATCTCCTGCCTTCTCTATATAGTATCTTAGTATTTATAGAGAGTATCTCAGGCTCTTTAAGAGATTATAGGTCTTATAGAGTTATAAAACTACTAACTTAGAGGATATTATATAGTTCTTTATTATCTAAATAGTCTTTTCTATCTCTCTAAAGTCTAAGTAACCTAGTCTCCTATACTAGAGCTTAGATTTAGTTTTCTACTATATAGTATATATTATCTATATATCTAAATCTCTCTTATATATTATATCCAGGTTAAAACCTCTTTAATATATATTAAGTATTATAAATACTTACCTATTAGCTCTAATAAGCTTATTTTTATTAAGGTAACCTCTACTAAGATAAAGTCTCTCTCTACTAAATATATTAATAGGGAAACTTAGTATATATAAAATATCTTATAATTATATTAACTTTCTATTATTAAAGTATAGTATAACTATTCCTATATACTCAGAGTAGATAAAACCTCCTCTTATATATATTATATATGGAGTTATTAATAGAGTATACTTATTATTATTATACTATAATATATTATTTATTATATATATATTTATACCTATATCCTATAGCTAAGCACTATTACTTTACTTAACTATTCTTAAAATAATCTCTTTTCTTCTAGTATTCTCAGATATAGTTTTATATACTAAGTATATTCTAAGATTACTCTATACTGCCTAAAAGTTATTTAAGTCTATAAAGATATAGTAAACTTACTTTATTATCTTCTAACTCTCCTTTATAGACTCCTTTCTAAGCATATCTATCTTATTATTACTCTTCTATAATATTAATAAGCTTTTATTATTAGTCTTATAGATAGAGTATACTTACTATATAGTATTAGCGCAGCTATAGCTATAATAATTATAGCTTATATAATTTCTCTTTTTAGACTCCTTTTTAGTATCTATTTTAGGTGCTTTATCTATTATTTATATAATAAGTATAGACTTTATCTTACTAGTTATATAAGTCTTATTCTAGAAGTCTGCTATAAGCCTTTTAACTATTATTATAGATCTATTATAATACTTTAACCTCTAATAAATAGCTTAGTTATAGTACTATTCTTTAGCTTCTTAGATAAATACTTAAATAGTATTTTTAGGAGAGATAGTGCTATCTACTTATTAATATCTATGCTATAGCTTACTAAACTTTAAGATATATAATATAGAGTTACTCTTTATAAGCTTAAGAGTATATATCTAGTCTTATATTTATCCTCTCAGAATAATACTAGTACTAATATATATCTATATAAGAGTGTTCTAAATCTTAGAACTACTCTATATATATATTATAAGAAATAAAAGCCCTTCTATAAAGTTATTATATATCTTAATTATAATCTAGAAATCCTCTATTAAAGTTAATATATCTCTAAGAGCTACTCTATAAACTGCTATTAAGATTTATACTTATATTAACTATATAATCTAATTTATAGGCTCCTTTAAGTATAGATTCTTAGAGAATTTTATTTTAAGGCCCTTAAATTAATCTAAATCTAGTTTAGAGGTCTTGCTAGGTATCTATATTATTAGCAGAGTATCTATTATTATAATATCTAAATAGCTAGTTTCCTCCTATATACTAAAGTGAGAGTAGGCTAGGCTTATTAGAGTCCTTAATAGTAGCAGCACTATTAGAGGGAATATATCTCTATTACTATTATTAACTATAGATAGCACTAGAGTAATCTCTTATATACTTTATAACTATATTTAAAAAGCATTATACTCTTTATATACCTATTAGTAAGCTAACTATAGCTTAGTGATCTTCTATTAAAGGTCTATAATAGCTTTATCTTAAAGCCTTACTATCTCTAAGCTTTATAGTATACTTACTATAACTATAGGTAACTATATAACTTCTTAGAAGTATATTAATATGCTTATAATATATATATTATATTAGATAGTTATATAAATTTATTTTGCTATTTTAATAACTACTACAAGGTAGATCTAATTTATAATATTATATAGATTATATTACTATATAATAATAAGGATCCTATATATAGTTAGGAGTTAGAAATAAGGGTTTAATAAGTATATTAATTAAAGTTATATAAGTAAAGCTATCCTTATACTAAATTATAGTAAGCCTAGTGCTCCTCTTATATATTATTAAGCCTCTAAGTTATCACTTATGCCCTTAAATCACTACTTATGCCTCTAACCTATATGCGGCTTAATATTATGCCGCGCGCGGCCCGCTTATTGCGGTGAGGCGCCGTCTGCGGTTGTAATATCCGCGCCGCGCCTCCTGAGAGCGCGCGTCCAACTTTGTGCAGTAATGTTTAGAGGGTTTACTTGCTAGCAGGAATATATCAGGTTCCTATATTATTATCCTTAACTAGTAGAGGGTATAGGTTAAAGTGCCTCTATAGTGTTTCCCAAATTATGCCCATAAACTGGGTGAATTTGTCATAGTCTTTTTTATAGGGGGCTGCGTTATAACTATAAACTTAATAGTTAGTAACTAGCACTATAGATTATTTATACTTAGAAGCTATTTTTAATAATAGTATTAATAAGTATAGATAGTTCTATATAAAGATAAGTATCTATAATAGTTAATAATATATATAATAATTTTTTTTATATATATATAAAGGGTTAACTTATAATTATTATAGTGTTCTAAGTAGAAAAAGGAGAAAAAATTAAGGTAGAGAGTAGTATAAGTAATAACTATACCTACCTAGCTACCTTTATAGATAGTTAAGTACTACTAATAGGATTCTGCTGCTTATCTAGATTATATTACTATTACTTAAGTTATATATTACTTATTTATACTCTTTAACACACTTATAAGGGATATTTTTATTTATTTTATACCTTTAAGGCTATTTATAACACTACTTTATCTCTTTTATATATATTTAAAAATAGTTATAGCTATATATAATAATAGATTGCTATATTAATAATATTTACTATATAGCTAGGGGGTATATTATAATATAGTTCACAGCACTCTTAGCCTTATAAGGCTATAGTAGCTATATACTATAGTGTGCAATTATATAATCACACACCACAGACTATTTCACTATGCTTTCTATATGCACTAATCTATAGCTAAGACAGTTGCTCCTTATAACTTACCCTCACCCCTATCTATAGCTTGTGATAGTATAAAAAGAAGAATTATAGCTCTATAATAAGATATAGCTACTAGGTTTAGAACTTAGAACTAGGAAATAGAGTATTTATAATAATACTATATAATAATAACTTAGTCCCTAAAGGGGATAATCTGTTATAGTAAGACTTCTTTAATATCTTTCTGTCTAATTAGCAGAGAGTAATTCAAGAGGGGGATTATATATATAGAACACTATATATAATTCTTAGTGCTGCAGTATATATAAATAAGGCTATAAGGCTGGGAATAATATATAAGGAGAAATACTATATTAATAACCTTATTAAACTACCTAAGAACTAGAAGGACCTTTAGAATTTCTTACTAAAGCTCTAATTAATATTTAAGTAAGTAGCATAAGATAATATTAAAACACTATATTAAATAGAGACTTAGTGTGTTATTAACCTCAAGGATATATACTAGAAAGTACTTCTACTTAAATAGGTTTTTATCTATAAATATAATAAAGATAGGTATCTCTAGTGCTATAAAGTGCTATAAAGTATATATCTATATATATAGAGATAAATAACCTATAGATAGTCTATAGGAGATATATATAGCTATACCTATAGCTTAGATACTTTAAATAATATTTATAATTATAGCTTGTTTTAACCTTAAGATTTATTAGTTTAATATTATAAATACTTTTTTTAAATTACCCAACAGTTTTAAGTAAGATAATAAGTATATTAAACTTAAATAGGCTTTATATAGGCTAAGGGAGTTACTATACTTATAGTATAAAGACTTTAGCTTAATGCTCTATAATCTTAGGTTAGAGCTATATAGTGAGGATTATTATCTATTTATAGAAGAGGGCTAAAGAGTAATAAAAGGTCTTAAAAGTAAATATATACTTAAAGACTAAGGCTCTATAGAATAGTTTCTCAGGATATATATTATATAGGATAGAGTAGTATGCTAAATCCACTTTATATATAATATATATATTAATAAGGTAGTAAGGAGATATAAACTTATAGATAGTATTTACCTAGCTATACTACTATTAATAATTAAATTTAAGAAGAATATCTTCTAGGCTATAAAGGCATAAGTAAAGGAGTTTTAGGAGAAAGTTAGTTCTATTCTATATACTATAGTTATAGTATACCTAGATATAGTATTTATAGCTTTATAACTCTCTTAATTCCTAATAAACCCTTTTAAAGTATATTTAGTAGCAGCAAACTAGATAATTAGGTATCTATACTTAATATACTTCTTTATAATTAGCTATAGATATATAGGGGGTAGTTAGGAACTCCTGATTATAGAAGATATATTATTTACTGATAATAAAGAGATATAGAGATCTTTATAAGAATATATTATCTTACTCTTTTGAGATACTATTTATTTAGTAGAAAGCTAAATAATAAATTATAGTTATAATATTAATAATAAAAGCAGAACTTTTAAGCCTTAAGTAAATAGTAAAGAAAGTAATAGCACTATATAAGCTCTTTTAGAATATATATCTTAACCTTAGAGATATCTAGAGAGTCTATTATCATAATTAGCAGACTATATACCTTATTATAAACTCAGGAAAGTATATTATAATATAGCTTAGATATATTAATATCTAGAGTATATAGTTATACTAAGAGCACTTAGTAGGATTATTTAAAGTTATTTATATATTAATAGACTATATTAATAAACAGACTTATAGAAAACCTACTAAGAGCTAAGTTTAAGTACTTTAGATTAATATTAAACCTTATAAATATATAAAGTAAGATTATAACACTAAAATAAGAATTAGATAGTAAATCTCTCTTAATTTAGAGTAAAGCCTCTAGAGTATAATAACTTTTATAAATCTAGATTAGAATAGCTTTAACTATTATTCTAGCTTCCTAAATATAATATTCCTAATAATCTAAATAGGTATTACTAAAATAGGTTTATAATATTAAACTAAAGTTCTTAGTTATATATTAAGCCTAATAGCTCCTAGTTAAGCTTATAATTATTCTATAAAGTATAAATAGCGCTATATAACTAGCTAATAGTAGTCTTTTAGGCTTTAGAAAGCTTCTCTTCTAGAATATATAAAAGAGGATATAGTATATACTATAGAATAATTACTATAATAGAGATAGATATATAAGTATAGCCTTTATAATTAGTATATTAATTTCTAGTGCCTCTAAAGCACTTTTTAAATAAGTAGCTAGCTACTCTACTATATATATAACTTTAGTAGGGCTTATTATATTTCTTATAGTCTAGAGGGGAAATCTCTATAGTATATATTTTTACTATAAAGTTTAGCTTATTATTAAACTTAGTAAAGAGGATTTTACCCTTATTAGAGGGAATAAAGTTCTTATTATCCTGCTTATTAAAATCCCTATTAAAGGAGTAGGGTTTATAGTTTAGTAAAGTAGAGTGGGGTCTAGAGCTATAAACTGCTAAAGTATTAAGTTTATAGTTATAATGCAGCCCCCTGCAAAAAAGACTATAACAAATTCACCCAGTTTATAAAGATAATTTGGGAAACACTATAGAGGCACTTTAACCTATACCCTCTACTAGTTAAGAATAATAATACAGGAACCCAATATGTTCCTGCTAGCAAGCAAACCCTTATATAAAGTCAGACGCGCGCTCTGGCTAAATAGACTGGCGGAACAGTAACGGGGCTGATTATATTGGGGCTGAGTAGGCCACTGAGGCTCTTGTGGCGTCTGGTGAGATGGGCACGTGCAAGTGCGGCTGTGGTTGGGATAGGATCACGTGACCGAAAGCTGTGTGTATTTGTTACGACTGCAGGCGGCGGCTCACTGCAATAAGCGGGCCGCGCGCAGCGCAATATTAAGCTATATATAGGTTAGAGGTGTAAGTGGTGATTTAAGAGTATAAGTAATAACCTAGGGGCTTAATAATATATAAGAGGAGCACTAGGCATACTATAATTTAATATAAGGATAGCTTTACTTATATAACTTTAATTAATATGCTTATTAGACTCTTATTTCTAACTTCTAACTATATATAGGATCCTTATTATTATATAGTAGTATAATCTATATAATATTATAAATTAGATCTATCTTATAGCAGTTATTAGAATAGTAAAATAAAGTTATATAACTATCTAATATAATATATATATTATAAGCATATTAATATACTTCTAAGAAGTTATATAGTTACCTATAGTTATAGTAAGTATATTATAGAACTTAGAGGTAGTAAGGCCTTAAGATAAAGCTATTATAGACCTTTAATAGAAGATTACTAAGCTATAGTTAGCTTATTAATAGATATATAAAGAGTATAATACTTTTTAAATATAGTTATAGAGCGTATAAGAGACTACTTTAGTGCTACTTATAGTTAATAATAGTAATAGAGATATATCCTCTCTAATAGTACTGCTGCTATTAAGAACTCTAGTAAGCCTAGCCTACTCTTGCTTTAGTATATAGAAGGAGACTAGCTATTTAGAAATTATAATAATAGATACTCTACTGATAATATAGATACCTAGTAAGACTTCTAAACTAGATTTAGATTAGTTTAAGGGTTTTAAGATAAAGTTTTCTAAGAATCTATATTTAAAGAGACCTATAAATTAGATTATATAGTTAATATAAGTATAAATCTTAATAGTAGTTTATAGAGTAGCTTTTAGAGATATATTAACTTTAGTAGAGGATCTCCAGATTATAATTAAGATATATAATAACCTTATAGAAGGGCTTTTATTCCTTATAGTATATATATAGAGTAGTTCTAAGATTTAAAACACTCTTATATAGATATATGCTAGTACTAGTATTATTCTAAGAGAATAAATATAAGATTAGATATATACTTTTAAGCTTATAAAGAGTAACTCTATATTATATATCTTAAAGTTTAGTAAGCTATAGTATAAATACTAATAAGTAGGTAGCACTATCTCTTCTAAAAATACTATTTAAGTGTTTATTTAAGGAGCTAAAGAGCAGTATTATAACTAGGCTATTTGCTAGAGGTTAAAGTATTATAATAGATCTATAATAATAGTTAAAGGACTTATAGCAGACCTCTAGGATAAGGCTTATATAACTAGTAAGGTAAAGTTTATACTTATTATATAAATAATAGATAAAGTATTTAAGGGAGATACTAAAAAGGAGTCTAAGAAGAGAGATTATATAGGCTATAATTATTATAGCTATAGCTATATTAATACTATATAATAAATATACCCTATCTATAAGGCTAATAATAAAAGTTTATTAATACTATAAAAGAATAATAATAAGATAGATATATCTAAAAAGGAGTCTATAAAGGAGAGTTAGAAGATAATAGAGTAAGTTTACTATACCTTTATAGACTTAAATAACTTTTAGGTAGTATAAAGTAATCTTAGAATATATTTAGTGTGTGAAACTATGTTTGAGAATATTAGAGAAGAAGAGACTATTCTGAGAATAGTTAAGCAAAGTGATAGTGCTTAGCTATAGGATATAGGTATAAATATATATATAATAAATAATATATTATAGTATAATAATAATAAGTATATACTATTAATAACTCTATATATAATATATATAGGAGGAGGTTTTATCTACTCTGAGTATATAGGAATAGTTATACTATGCTTTAATAATAGAGAGTTAATATAATTATAAGATATATTATATATGCTAAGCTTTTCTGTTAATATATTTAGTAGAGAGAGACTTTACCTTAATAGAGGTTACTTTAATAAGAATAAGCTTATTAGAGCTAATAGGTAAGTGTTTATAATGCTTAATATATACTAAAAAGGTTTTAATCTTAATATAATATATAAGAGAGATTTAGATATATAGGTGATATATACTATATAGGAGAAGACTAAATCTAGGCTTTAGAGAGATAAAAAAGACTATTTAGATAATAAAGGGCTATATAATATTCTCTAAGTTAGTAGTTCTATAACTCTATAAGACCTATAATCTCTTAAAAAGCCTAAGATATTTCCTATAAATGCTAAAGTACTATATAGAGAGGGCAGGAGATATTCTTTATATTAATACTAGAGAAGTGAAGCTAGCAAAGTACTTTAAATACTTCTTACTAGTTATAGATAATAAGATATACTTCTAAGTAATTATCTTTACTAATATAAAGGATAAGTTAGTATATTAGTTAAGGATTTATCTCTAAGAGTAAAAGAATACTTTTAGTATAGTAGTAAAGGTTATCTATATAGATAATATAGGAGAGTTTATAGTAACTTACTTTAAGGCTATATTATAGAATAATAAAATAAAGGTAGAGTTATTACTACTATATATATATAAGTAGAATAGTATAGTAGAGTATATAATTTGGATTATTCTAAATAAGATATATGCTTTAAGTATTAATTTAGAGGTTTTAGCAGATTTATAGCTATATTTACTTATAGTAGCAGTTTATATAGTTAACTGCTTCTATACTATAACTATTATAGGTAAGATACCTATTTAGGTGCTCTATAATAAGTTACTAAGTCTAGAAGGAGACTATATATCTAATATAAGCTAGTTATAGGTTATTAGAAGTATCTGTTTTACTTATATTAATCTAAAAGTCTGGGTTAAAAGTGAAAAGATAGTAGTATATATGGGGAAAGGTATCCTTATTAGTTATTATAGAGACTAAGTATATAAGATATAGATACTAGAGTGAGATAAGATTATTATCTACTCTAATATTATCTTTTATAAATCTATAATAGAGCTAGAGGAGTGCTAGAGAATACTGCTATCTAGTTAAGACTTATAGTTCTAGAGCTATATATAAGGAATTATAGAGCAGATATATAAAGTATATCTGCAAATTAGAGAGACTAGATTTCTAGAAGGAGAGGGTATAGCTTATATTTATACTATAGCTCTTATAATTAACCCCTTTATAAGTGATTAGGAAATAAGTTTATAGCCTTATATAGATCTAATAACTATTATAGAAGTATAGAATAGATCTATAAAGAACTAGTTAGAATAAATAGAGGTAGCTTTTACTAAGATATATAGACTTATAGAAAAAGGGGTATTATAGTTTATTAATAAGGAGGAGGCACTATAAGGCCTCTAACTAATAGCTAAATAGGTTTAGAAGTATAAGAAAGTTTATAATAAGCTTATAAAGTATAAGGTATAGATTATAGTAAGAGGCTTTTTATAAGTTTCTAGATAAGACTTTACCTAGATATATATCTTAATATTTTAAATAGTATTATAGTGGATCCTATTAGCTTATATATAGTAAAAAGGGTATTTTATATAGTAGTGGAACTTTATTAGTATATATTTAAATAGAGAGCTAGAGGAGGTAGTTTATATAATACCTTTCTCTTTAATTAAGAAGTTCTTTGCAGATCTATAATATAGTAATCTTATAGCTATATATAGTTATAAAAGAGATTAAGAGTAAGTTATTAAACTCTATAAAGCTCTATATAGGCTATAATAGGGTGGGAGATAGTAGTAAAAGAAGTTATAAGAGATTCTCTAGTATATAGAATTTATACTACTATACTTAGATAATATAACTTATTATAATAGAGCTCTAGATATTATAATAGTAATATATATTAATAATATTCTAGTAATAGAACTAAAAGCTGCTTTAGATATAATCTATAAATATATAAGAAATAAGATTAAGGTTAATAACCTTAGAGTACTTAATAGCTTTCTTAGTATTTAACTTATCTTTAATAAGGAGTATTAGAAAACTATTATTAGCTAAGAGATATACTTAGCTAATATAGTATAGAAATTTAGAGCAGAGATTAGGCTTATAAAGATACCTATTAAGATTAGAGTGCTTAACTTTGCAGTTTCTAGTATAGATACCTTACTAGATCTAGATTTCTAGAACTAGTACTAGAGAGTATTAGGTAAAGTTAGCTTTAGAGTGCTTATAATATAGCTAGATCTCTCCTTTAGTATAGGACTATAGGCTAGATTCTCCTATTATCCTAATAAGTTATATAAGAAGGGTATAAAGTACTTAATATAGTATCTTAGTATATATCTCTCCTTTATAATAAGTTATAATAATAAATATTATAAGAGATATACTATAAAACCCTATAATAAAAATACATAATAATATAGAGGCTATATAATAGAGGTTAATTACATAATACAGTGTATTACAGTACTATTAGTACTGTGTATACTGTTAGAAGAAGCCTCTAGAAAGCTGTGGAAACTGCTAGCTTTTACTATCTAAGTTAAGGTTAAACCTAAAAGGGTTTTAGGTTACTAAATTACTTAATAAATAACTTAAATAAGGAAATAAGTGGGGCAGCTTAGTAAGCAGCTTACGCAGCCATAGAAGGCTCTAGAATCCAAGCCTTAAGTATAAATAACTCGCCTCTCCCTCTCTAGAATACTCTCTTTTACTTAGAAGGTAGACACTTTAATATTAACTTATTTATACTTATTATTTCCCTTTTGAGCTATTAATTATGTTATTAACAATTAGAGGTTATGAGCCCAGCTTATATAAGCTGAAAAACGCTAAATAACGCCGAAAAAACCCGAAAAGCTTAAAACGACGAAACCGAGATTCGAACCTTAAGCCCTTCTATATAAGGCTAATATCTATACCGCTATACTATATAACCTCCTACCTATTTACACTATCAATCATGATAACTGCGTCTATAATGGACACTAAATTCACTGTCTCTAAGCTTGAAGGAGCCTCTAACTATACTACTTAGGCTTTAAGAGTTAAGGCTCTTTTAGCTAGTAAGGAGATAAATATTAACTTAGAGGCACCTATAAGCGAGTCTAATAAGGACCTAAATAATAAAGCACTAGCTTATATATAGCTATTATACACTGATAGGCCCCTATAGGTTATAAAAGACGCTATAACAGTGCCTGAAGCCTGGAAAAAACTCGCTAATTTATATAAGTCTAAGGGGTTTATAAATAAATTCCTAACTTATAGGGAATTCTTTAATACTACTTTAAAAGACTTTAGTAGTATAAAAGGATACCTTATTAAAGTTAAGGAATTAACTAATAATCTAGCTTATTATAAGCTAGCTTTACCTAAACAGGTTATTATAGCCTGGATTTTAAATAGCTTAGATAAAAGCTATAAGGGTTTTATAACTAATATAACCTAAAGCCTTAGAGCTAACCTAGAGGCCTATACTCTTAACTCTTTATTTGCTAATTTACTAGATAAATATAAGAGAAAAGGAGGAAAAAACACTATAAATTATACTAAAAAGGGGCCTAATCGGGTTAATAAAAAGCCCTGGAAAAGGACTAGGGGTTTATTCTGCAAAAACTGCAGAAAAAGAGGCCATACTAAAGAAAACTATGCCTTTTTACACCCTGATAAGGCTCCTGAATGGTGGAAGCCTAAAAATAATAATAATAATAAAAAGGCTGAAAAACCAGCTCAACAGAGCAATACTTCAGCTAAAACAGTTAATATAACTGTTAATAACAAGCCAAACAATACTATAAATATAGCTGATAATACAGCTGAAAACTCCTCTATTTCTGAGGATTTTAACCTTATAGATATAAACTACAAAGGAGGAAATACTCCTCCAGCAGTTAATAACTTCCATGAGGAAGATTATGAATTTGAAAACGTAAATATAACCCATTATAATAACCCTTATAACAATAATAATAATAATACTAACCTATCACTAGGTGGTTTAATAAAGCAGGAATTTAATAACCTAAAGAACTACTATAACCAGAATATAACTAGTTCTTTAAATAAAATCTCTTTCTGTTTAGATACTGCTGCCACTATTCATACTATTAGTGATATAAAATATCTATATAATATAAAAGATATAAAAGAAAGGGTTAAATGGGGAGAAGCTGGCTATTTAACTGCAACTAAAGAAGGATCTATAAAACTATCCTTTAATAATCAATATTCTATAATATTAAATAACGTCTACTATATACCAGAGCTAGGTATTAATTTACTTAGCTAAAATAAGCTTAATAATCTAGGAATAGCTTCTATCTTTTAGAAGCAACCTATTTTATATAATATAAAACAAGATAAGATACTAGCTATAGGAAAAAAGAAAAATAACTTATACTTCTTTAATATACCCTCTGCTAACATAAATAATAATAATAATAATAATACTATAAATATAACTAAAGATAACTCATATAATAAGGCTATACTTAATAAGCCCTACTATAATAATATACTATAGCATAAAAGACTAGGTCATGCTAACTATAAAGCTATACAAAAGCTAACTAAAGCTGCTATAACTAATACTGATATACCATTTCTTAATAAAAGAATACCTTGTGAAGCTTGCTTTAAAGGCAAGTTAACTAATAAGGTAAAATATAATAACTATACAAATAAATAATATAGCTACTTAGATAAAGTAGCTAGAGACCTATATGGACCTATAAAACCACCTACTTATAATAACTATAAGTGGTTTTTAATACTTATAGATAAATATACTAAGTATACATAGGGATATCTCCTAAAAACAAAGATTCTGAAGAGGTATCTGCTACCTTTGAGGAATTTATAAATATACTAAATAATAATAATAATAATAAACGGGTTAAGGAATTTGATACTAATAGTGGCTTAGAATTTAATAATAAACGAATAAAAGCCATATATATCTATCAGGGTATTATTCATAATATAAAGCCTCCTTATACCCATGAGCCTAATGGCATAATTGAACGAATAATTCGTACTATTGTAAATAAAGTACGAACTATACTATATAATTCAGGTTTACCACTCTACTTATAGGGTGAAGCCTTTTTAGCTGCCTTATATTTATATAACAGAACCCCCCATAGCTCTATAGGCTATAAAACGCCTTATGAGTTAAAGAATGGCTATAAGCCAGATATATCTAATATAAGAATATGGGGTAGTATATGCTATTATAAAAATAAAGACCCTAATCTAAAGAAACTAGATATAAGGGTAAAAAAGGGAGCTATAATAAACTATAGCAAAAATGGCTATAGAATATGGGATCTAATATCTAAAAAGGCTCTATGGTCTAGAGATATAGAAATCCTCGAAAATACCTTTATATCCTCTAATAATAAAGAGCTACCAATAACTATAAATCGTCCACAAATAATTAATAATAATAATAGCGGATATAATCAAGCTGAAAATGGCTCTATTCAGTTTGATATCAACCCACAAGAGGATATATTAAATAATAATAATAATAATAATAATAATAATAATAATAATAATAATAATAATAATAATAATAATAATAATACTAGCTCTAATATTGAAATACAAATCCCCCAATCTCATAATATTGATAAAGAAGCCTATACTTAGGTTGATAACAGCGCGCTACTTCTATCAATAGAAGACTGCCCAAGGCTTAATATATTATCCGCTATTAACAAAATAAATAAAAAGGCTTCTTATATTCTCTCTACTACTAGTTTAGTAGAGCCTGCTACCTATAAGCAAGCTATAACTAATATAAATAAAGATAAGTGGGTTGAAGGAATGCTTGCTGAAATAAAAGAGCTAGAAAATATTAATATGTGGGAAATAATCCCTAAACCACTAAAAGATAATAATATAAATATATTAGGTGGTAGATAGGTATATACTTTAAAAACTAATATAAAAGGGGAAATTCTATGCTATAAGGCTAGGTGGGTAGTACAAGGTTTTAATCAACATATAGGTATTAATTACCTTAAAACCTTTAGTACTACCTATAGACCTAAAAGCTATAGATTTCTACTATATTATAGTATATATAATAACTGGGATATACAGCAGTATGACATCTCTAATGCCTTTGTCCATGCAGAGGTAGATAAAGAGATATATATGTAACTGCCAACCGGTTTTATTTATAATAAAGATACTAATAAGCTAGAATTTGATATAAATTCCCCTATAAAACCCTATAATAAAAACTATATACTAAAGCTTAAAAAGGCCTTATATAGCTTAAAGCAAAGCCCACGACTATGGTATAAACACCTATGGTCTATCTTGTTAAATATAGGCTTTAAGGTTTCACCTTATAATGAAGCCTTATTTATATTAAATAATAATAATAAGCAGGCTTTAATAGCCTGCTATGTGGATGATATGCTTATAGCTATACTAAATAATACTATAACTAAATATATATATAACTCTTTATTAAAGAGTATAAAAATAAAGCCTATAGGGGTGCCTAGTAAGTTCCTAGGCTGTGAAATAACTATAGACCGTCAAAATAAGGCTTTATATATACATCAAAGCTAATATACTGAGAAAATACTCAATAAATATAATAAAAAACATATATATCTAGCTGAAATACCTATGGATAATAATATAAAGCTATATAAGAATATAGATATAGCTAAGCCAGAAGATATAACTATATATTAACAGCAAATAGGAGCTCTACTTTACTTAGCCTTAAAAACTAGGCTTGATATAGCTCTAGCTGTTATTACCTGTGCTCGATATATGAGTAATCCTTCTAAAGAGCACTTTATAGCCCTAGATAAGATATGGGGCTATTTAAATAAATATCCTACTTTAGGATTATATTATAACTGTAATAATAACTGGCTATATAATAATAATAATATTATTGGATTTTCAGACTCTAATTGGGCTGGAGATCTAGATGATAGAAAGTCTATAACTGGCTATATCTTTACTTTTGGACTATATAATATAATTAGCTGGAATAGCATTAAATAAAAGATAGTTGCTTTAAGCATCTGTGAAGCTGAATATATGGCTCTAATAGAGTCTATAAAAGAGGCTATATATTTATATAATAACTATAACTATATATATAAAGTTCTGGGCTATAAAGCTTTAGATAAGCCTAAAATATTAATGGATAATGAAGCAGCTTAAAGGCTAGCTTAAAACCCAGAATTTCATAAAAAAGTCAAGCATATTGATATAAAATATCATTTTGCAAGAGATAACGTTATAGCTGAAAACGTATTCTTATATCACGTTAATACTAAAGATAATATAGCGGATATATTAACTAAACTGCTAGTAAAGATACTTTTTCACTTAATAAAAGATACTTGCAATATATCAGAAAAGGGTTTTTTACTAGCTTATAATAAACCTATTAACAGGTATAACAAAAATATAAAAGACTCTAATATTTAAAGAGTTAATAAACTTCTAAAATAATATAATATATTAATATATATATATCTGGTTTTCCCTAATATAAATACTAGAATTTTTCCTATAAGGTTTTTTCTAGTATAATATATTCTCATAATAACAATAATATTATGATAATACTGGTTTTTTCCTATTAGGTTTTCTAGTATAAAAGTCTCTTAAGCAATAAGCTATATATAATATATATACCTTAAGGGGGGATGTAAGAGAAATACTATAAAACCCTATAATAAAAATATATAATAATATAGAGGCTATATAATAGAGGTTGATTATGTAATATAGTGTATTACAGTACTATTAGTACTGTGTATACTGTTAGAAGAAGCCTCTAGAAAGCTGTGGAAACTGCTAGCTTTCACTGCCTAAGTTAAGGTTAAACCTAAAAGGGTTTTAGGTTACTAAATTACTTAATAAATAACCTAAATAAGGAAATAAGTGGGGC
>JAVHLV010000554.1:0-29236 GCA_036785495.1 Colletotrichum neosansevieriae
GTATTATTAATACTGTAATATACTGTGTTATATTATATAGTATATTATTAAGTATTATTATTTATTATATATTTTATAGGTCTTATTTATAAAGGGTTTTTGAGATATTTAAATAATATCTTACAGAGTCTCTAAGAGATTAACTAAAAGACTTAAAGTTATATTAGATACTAGTTTTATTAATAATATACCAGACTATAAAAGCTCTTAATTCTTTATAATAAAGCTTTTTAGAGAGATAATATTATAGAGGGTAAATAAGCAAAATATAGTTACTATATTAACTATAGAGATAGAGCTTCTTACTCTCTTCTAAGCAGTAAAAAAGAAACTATTTATAAATTAACTTATTACTACTCTTTAAGTCTCTCTCTTAAATAATAAATTACCTAAATTTATAGGTTCTATAGCTGCTAATATACTAAAAGTTATAATCTAGTATAATAATCTATAAACTATAAGCCTTATTATAAAAGAGATATTCTAGCTATAGATAAAACTCTATTATATTAATATCTATAACTACTAGTTATAATAGGAGGTTATAGAGAGGTATATTAAGGTTATTTATATCTCTTTAGCTAAATTAATAGCTAATAGACTTATAAAAGCCCTTTTATAGCAGTTTTATAAGAGATTTATTACTTAGTTAGGCTTTATTAATAAGTTAGAAATAATTATAGAGGCCTAAAAGAGAGAGGAGTTATAAGATACTAATAGTAATATTAGGCCTGGATTTAAATAGGCCTAATACCTAACCTAAAAAGATAACTTTATAGTTACTATATTAGCTAAATTAACTTACTAAATCTATTACTAACTATAATATTATATCTATATAAAAGAGAGGGTATTATGCTAATATTTAAGCCTTTAAGTATATAATTTACTAAAAACTTAACTTATATAAGTTATCTATATCTTCTTTGCCTTTTTATAATTATACTATAACCTCTTAGAAGCTGATAATATCCTTATAAAATATACTAACTAGACCTTATTATTAATAGTAATACCTCTTTAAAATACTCTATAAGTAGTAATAAAGAATAATAGAGAGTAGTAATCCCTCTTACTATAGATAAGCAATTCTATAAGATAAAGTGGTTAAATTAAGCTAAGATAAATAACTATAAAAGAAATAATACCCCCTCTATATAATAATCCCTCTCACTAATAAGATTTTTAAGTTAGTGCTACTTAAATAAGTCTATTATTACTAACTTTCTAGATATAGTCTATAAAGCCTTAAATTAGATAAGAAGACTAAGTTATAATACTATAATTAAGGGCTAAGGGCCTAAATACTTTATAATAATCTATAGATAATACTAAGAGATAATACTAGAGAAGGTATTATAAGATAGGTAAATAATAGGGTTATAAGGTTATTAGTAGATATATAGGATATTAAATAACTTTATGTTAAATAGATATATTTAGATAACCTTAAATATACTAGATTTAAAGCACTTTAGAGTTAATTAGTAAACTTAGCTAGTTATACTAAATTACGCTATATTATGCTATATTATATTAAAACTGAAGGGGTGTGTTAAATTAACCCCTTAGTATATACAGTGACGCGCTAAATATGCGCAAAAGTAGCAGCAACTATAGCGCAATAGCGTGATATAGATATTAGCCACTTTTAGGCGTAAATAACGCATGGATTTATGTGCAGAGATTTCCAGATAGCTACACACTTAATATATTATCATTCTAAACCCTATACTATACAATTTAACAATAATAGGCGTCCATTAACAGAGAGCGCAGCAGACAGCACTAGCACCTACCTAAGGGCTAAGATATCTATTAATAATTTATTACTTAAATATAAATACAGACATTAATATAGATAATAAGAAAGCGTTAGTATATCTAAGCACCTATAGATAAATATAGTATATATATAAGGGGTTCTCACTTTTTTTTCTAGCTAGGTATAGGCTAGTAGTAGTTAGTTAATAAGATAGTTTTTATACTTCTAAAAACCTACTCTTATTTCTACTATACTATAGTAATAAGCCTAATATATAAACACTAATTTTAATAGTATTATAATAGTAGCTATAATAAAGCCTTCTATCTAGAGATATACCACTCTAATCTACCTAAAAGTAGGCTAGCTAGATAGTTCTAAGCTCTATTTTAGTAAGCAGCCCCTATAGCTAATATAGATATCTAGAAACTTAGTAAAGAAATCTAGATATCTATATTATTTTAGTAGGCAGCCCCTATAGTTAATATAGATATCCAGAAACTTAATAGAGAAATCTAGATATCTATATTATTAATAGTATATTTAGTAGATAATCCTCTATAGTGTAAATAATATAGATATCTAGTGTCTAAGGTATACCTAACTTCTCTTACTCCCTGAAATCAATTATCTATCCTTCCTAACTATAACTAAATAAACACTACTAATATTTATCCCTAACTATATTATAAAGCTAGAGTCTAATCTATTATACCTACTATTTTAATATAATATATAAGTAAATATAGTCCTAATACTACTATCTCTACTAACTTTACTGCCACTAATTAACTCTCAGACTAGTATCTAGTATTATTAAAGTCTAGACGCTCTATACTTATTAGTCTCTTATTCCTATTATACTGGGATCTAGGTTAGCCCATAGTATGCCTTATCACTACTATACTCTTATTCCTTAGCTAAGCAGTTCTTTCAGTAATCTAATATCTTAACCTCTTTAACTAGCCTATTATATTTAATATCCTCCTTGCTTCTATACCCCACTTCCTACTTCTTTAAGACCCCCCCCTCTCTAGATTATAACTAGGTTATCTATATAGCCCAGCTCACTTCTATAATTACTTTAACCCCTTCTATATCACCTAGCCTTTCTCTACTGCTAATATAGTATTAGAGATATTTACTCTTAATTCTACTAACTAATTTATTTCTAATTCCTATTTCCTATTAAATTTCTCTAATATCTTTAAGTAGATCTATATCTATTCTATCCTTACTACTAACTATAAACTACTAAACTTTTATTTCTCTAATAATACCTTAAGCTAGTTTAGGTAGTTAATCTCTAATAGTAGCTTTGCTTTATTTACTTATATACTATACTTTCCATACTATTATAGTTTTCTTACCCCCTATATAATAAGCCTACTAATCCTAAATATAACTTTAATAATAATAATCTCTTTTCTAAGTACTACCTATCCTTAAGCTTCCTAAAATAACTATAATCTAGACCCTCTATTTATTAAGCCTTTATAAAAAAGTCTTATCTATAATTAGTAATATTATATAGATCTACTCTTAGTCTAAGGTAAAGGTTCTTATCTAAAGCATATATATACTAGCTAAGTATAGAATTATATAAGCACCTTTAATAACCTCTACTAGGTTTAGAGCAATAAGATATAGAGTGTTTCTATAGTAGTTCTAACCTAAGATTAAATTATACTGCTATATTATACTAAAGATACTAATATTAAAGAGACTAAACTTACTAAAAAACGAGATAAGCCCTTAACTACTATTATTAATACTAGTATTAAGCTATAGATATTACTATCCTTAACCTATACCTTAGCCTATCACTAACTAGTAAATAATACTAAAGGTATGCTGTAGTTATTTATTACTAACTAGGAGGCAGATATATATATATAGATCCCCCTCCTGCCTACTCTATCTACTATCTTATATCTATAACTTACTCTTCTAACTTCTCTATTAAAATATCACTATTATATAATTATTAAATTATATTATAATTAGCTAATAGTATAGTCTTAGATCTATAGGTTCTAACCCTTAACTTACTAAACACTATTTACCTTATACCTAGTAATACTATCTCTATAAATAAGCTCTCTATAGAAACACTTATTATATACTACTCTTCTATACTTAAAGCAACTCTCCTTAATTTACTCTATCTATATAACTATATTTCTCAGGCTTTACTATCCCTCCCATAGTCCAGCTTAGCTAATCTTTTACTATCTAGCAATATATACTTATATATTAGCTATATATAGAATATAGCTACCTTTCTCTAAGAAGTTACTATTCTATAACTAAATCAAAAAACCTAAGCTAATAAGTTATTAGCCTCCTTAAATATACTAATAAAATATAAGTATCTATTACTAATAGCCTTAAATTAGAGGTATTATAGATACTATAGAGAAGCAACACTCTAGGTAATAGTTTAAAGCTCTATTATAAATTAAGCTAGAACCTTCTTACTATCTAGCTATTAAATTTTATCTTTACTAATATAATATTAGAGAAGCACTACCTTATAGATAAAGGAAAAGCTATTAATAGCTAGTTTAATAACTAAGACAAATATTTACTTAATAAGCTTAGCTATACTATAAAGCACTAATTTTTAAATAAAGACTTATCTATAAAGCAAGAGATAAATATAAATACTAATAAGTAGAAAACTCTCTATTAATATTATTAAGCCTCTATATTACTATTTATACCTCTAGCCTATATATAGCCTGTATATTATAATATAGCAGCCTTTATAGTCTTAATATAAGGTACCTAGGTAGTAAATATACCTAGACAGTACTATATTATATTACGTCCTATTCTATTCTATCCTATCCTACTATATTACCCAGGCATTACTATATATATACTCCCTATTCTAGACCTACTATTAATCTTCTAAACCTACTATTAATTTTCTAAACTCCCTATTAATCTTCTAAACCCCTATTAAACTTCCAGGCCCCCTATTAATTAGCCCCTACTAAGTTCTATATTAATTATTTTTCACATAGAAGTAATTAAAGCTAACTATTACATTTCCTAAAATTATATAATATAGATAGTAGACCACCCCACTCTCAGACTTAGTTATAGTACTAAAAAAGGAAATATATTAATATTACTATAGCTAGCAGAATTAGTAGAAGCAGCAATATAATAGCCTCTCTATAGCTTTAGTATATACCACAGCCTCTTATTTAGCATATCTATAATAACCTTTATATAAGGCATAACTTAATAAGTATATAGAAAGCACACACTACTAGGCTAATATAGCTATATAGCACTAGAAACTACCTACTACTAAGCTATATCTATCTTCCCCTCTATAAAAAGACTTTATTCTTTCTAAGTACCTAAGATAGCTATAAATACTATAAGGATATTAAGTAGTATCTAGTATCTCTAAGCAAAAATATAGTAACTAGACTCCACCTTATTATCTAAACCACTACTTAAGAAGCTATATAATAGCTAGTAATAAGACTATATAGCTAAGGCCTAAAACTAAAGCTAGCCAGTCCTACTAGCTAAAGCTAGCAAAGGGCAGAATAAGCAGAACAGAGGTATAAGTTATAAATATAAAGCTTAGAACTATAGCAAGCAGGAAGCTATACTAGAGACACACTAAGTCTATTATAAAGTTATAGAGCTAGTGCTAGAGCAAGAGCAGCAGGGCATAGATAAGGCCTAACTTAGTATCTATATTAGCTATATTCTAAGTAACCTAAGAAGCTAGAACTATAGTAGTAATAATAATAGTAGTATTTATAGAGAATAGGTTTAGGTTTAGGTTTACTAAGAAGTTAGGAGCAGTTAATATTATAGCTTTAGTATCTTAGCTAAACTTAGCTATATATTATAAACTAGTAGTAGCAGGAATAGAACTAAGTAGGATACTACCTTAGCTAGTAACTAGATTCTATATAGAGGCAGGCTATTAATTATAAATTATAGCAGAAAAGAGATAACTAATTAATTCCAGACTTATATATATTTATATACCTAGGGAGTAGATATTAATATATTAATACTAATAATAAGAGATAGATAGAGAAAAAAGATAATTAAGCTAGAGTCTAGCTTATAGTTTTAATTATAACTTAGCAGTTAGCAGTAGAGATATATAATATTACTAAGTAGCTAGTCTTAAGGTATTAATAGAGGTTTATAGATACTAGCTTTATAAAGTAGGCAGTATATTTTAAGGTTTAATAATAATAAGGTTTATTAAGATATTAGTTATATCTTTAAGATAAGCCTAGAAACTTACTAAAGCTATAGATAAATAAACTAGGTATAGTATAAGCCTAAGGCAGCTACTAATAAAAACAGCTACTAATAAAGACACTAGGTAGCTACTAATATAAGCAGCTACTAATATAGATAGCTACTAATATAAATAGCTACTAATATAGATAGTTATTAATAAAGGCAGCTACTAATAAGGCAGCTACTAATAAGGCAGCTACTAATAAGGCAGACACTAATAAAGACAGCTACTAAAAAAGGCAGCTACTAAAAAAAGCAGCCACTATATCACCTCAGTATAGATCTCTATTATATATAAAACAGTGCAAAATAGTTTAGGATAGTGCTTCCAGCTTCTAGTTACCCTTAAGTAGTTACTCTGTTAAATATAACAGTCACAGATTTATATAAGTACTGCCTGCTCTTACCTACTAATACTCCCTCTCACTACCTACCTTATCCTATATAATAATTACTATACTATACCACACTACTATACCTAAATATAAGTATAATCTTATTAACCCTCCTATACTTAAGGAGCTTAAAACTAAGGTTCTAGTTAAGAGTACTAGTATCTCTATAGTCTAAGCCTAGCTATAGCTTATCCTTAAGCACTATAGCCTCTATATTAACTTAAAAATATACTTTCTCTATCCCTAGAATAGCAAGAAGTTATATTATACTATTAAAAACTAGCTAGATAATATTATATACCTATTTAAGAACTAGGGTATAGATATTATTACTGCTAATAATATCCTTAAGATTATATAGATATATATAGATATAAGTACCTAATAGTCCCCCTATATTACTTAATAAACTCTAACTATCTATAGAACTATACTACCTATAAGAAGATTACTCTTAAGAATAGCAATTCTTAGCCTCTAAAGAAGCTAGCCCTCTCTAAGACCCTAGTCCTAATAGCTAATTTATGCTTCTATACCTTATAGGTTATTATAGCTATTATAGTACTTACTATAGTATACTTCTTTACCCCTATTAACTTTATTAAGCACTACTCCCTAAATAAGCTTAAATCTCTAGCAGCCTAATAATAAAGACTTAATATAACAGAGACTTAATATAATAGAGACTTAATATAACAGAGACTTAATATAACAGAAACTTAATATAACAGAAACTTAATATAACAGAAACTTAATATAACAGAAACTTAATATAACAGAAACTTAATATAATATTATAATAAAGTTAATAAGCTTAAGGTTAGTTAAGAAAGATAGTTTATAACTTAAGTAAACCTAGATATAGAGAGTAAAGACAAATTCTAGTAGCATAAGTTTATTCACTCTAGTAAAAGTATTATTTCTCCCTTAGGTATTATAAACCCGTCCATAGATTAGAGCAGATTTTACCTAAGAGGCTAGCAATTTACTCTAGTATATAACTAACTAAATCTAAGCCTCCCTCACTTAGTATAACACTATCACCTATCTACTATATAAAAAAGAGAAATAAATAAGGTATATTACTACCTTCCTGCCTTTATATCTATAAGGTTATAATATAATCCTCTAACACTCTCTAATAAGTATTATAAAAACACCCTAGTCTAATACTATTAAACCTATTACTATACCTTAAAGAGATCTCAGAAAGATATATTATTTAAGAGCCTAGTATAATAGCCCAGTATATTAAATACTACTAGCCTAAATATCTAAGACTGCTTCTTTCTATTATTTACTATTATACTAAGAATATGCTTTCTCTACTCTATCTAGTAGCTAATCCTCTATAGCCTCCTAAACACTAAACCTAAGTAAAATAGCTAGATAATAAGAAGGTTTAATATTTTAGTAATATTTAGAGAGCTTAATAGGCTTTAGACTATCCTAATATTAAATAGCCTTCCTAACCTAATTAATATATTTTTATATAATTATATAGATCCTATCTTTAGAATAGATTATCTTATAGAATAGAGTTATGCTACTATATAGTATATTAGGATTTAATACTAGTAGATAGAATATTCCTATATTATAAATAAGCATTAATATACTATCTACCTTATTTATAAATCCCACTTCCTAACCTAAATAGATCCCCTTAGTCCTCTTATAAAAGATATACTCTTACTAAATAAACCTCAGGTCCTAATATATATTCTTATAGATATTTATAAATAAGAAAAGATATATACTATACTAAGTGCTATCCAGTTCTATATTTTATAAAAATAGCTATATATCTAAGCTTAAGATAAGATTATTATCTTATAATACTACTTCCTAAAGTATCTAAAGAGATATAAACTCTAGGTCTTAGAGAATAACCCTAAGGCAGTATTCAGCATAGTTAAGAACTGCATAAATAAATCCAGGGCTTATAGAGCTGCTAAATTCTTCCTAATTATATATCCTAAATTTCCAGAAATCCTTTAGATTAACTAATTCTAAGTTTCCCCTATAGACCTATAAAGGAGATAATATACTTAGATCTCTAAAAGCAGCAATAAGCAGTTTATAATATATACTAAATAGCTAGATATAAGCCTTAGCAGTATTATAGAAGATAACTACCTAGTAGCTAACCTCTCCTATATTTATTCTCTTATCTTCTTAGTCTATATATATACTATTAATCTAGGTCTAGTCTAAGAATCTACTATAAAATAAAACTCTTAGACTAAGGAAACCCTCTATAAAATATCTTTAATTAGTAGTGCTAGAACTCTAGTCTCACTCTAGATCTCCTAGCAGCTCTAAGTATATATAAAGATACTATAATAAAGCTTCTTAATATCTCTATAAATATTCTTATTATCCTGCTTAATAGAGATTATTATTAAGATATATAGTAAGCAGTATAGCTAGTACTCTTTAAGGTTAATAAAAAGAGCTAGCTTATTAAGATATAATAGTAATATCTATAAGAATATAAAGATAATATAGATAGATTATATATAGAGATATATAAAAGATATAGAAGTTTAGAGCTTTACTAAATTATATATACTATAGTTTAACCTAATACTAAGTAAGTAATAATATAGAATATAGTAGTATAAACTAAGCAGTATATATTAAGATTAATTTAGAGTGGATAGATAGAATAAAAATATAAAACCTATTAACTATAACTAGAATCACTTTATTATAGTAGAATTATAGTAGTTTAATTATATTAATTATATAAGAGTATAAATATACTTCTAGTAGATTTTTATAACACTAAAATATCTTACCTTATTTTATAGCCTTAGCTCCTAAGTTTATACTAAATTTAAGTTTAAAGTAAGGTATTATAACTCTAATACTATAGTAAGAAACTAAAGAATTAAAAGACGTCTCAGAAGCTATCCCTTTCTCAGCATAGTATTATAAATATATAGTTAAGAAATATTAACTATAGTTAAGTTAAGATAAAGTCTATATATTAAGATAGGGCAGTGCAGACAGCCCAGTTTAGAGGGTGCCCAGACAGGTATATTAGTTAGCATAGTATAGCAGGACTTCTTGCCTTATTAAGGGCAGAGAGGAGGATAGAGGAGAATTATTAGTTAGTATTACTATAGTTTATCTTATTATTTAGAAGCTTTTATCACTTTTGCTTAACAGTTTATATCTATAATAAGGTTATTATGCTTAGAGAGATCCTTTTCTTTATTCTAGAGCCTCTAGATATAAAGCTATAATATTATAATATTTCTATATAAGTATATAGAAGTATATAGTTTTATTATTTTTATCTTAAGGTTCTTAGCCTGTTTTAATAGTACCTAGAGGTGGATTCTTTTCTCTTAAAACTTCCTCTATAGTGCTTAAAAGGGGTATACTTTTATACTATATAAATAAGCTTATATTTAACATAGAACTATAATATATTATCCTAACTACTTAATAGAATATTAACTTTATAAACTTAGTAGCTATAATAATAGTCTTTATAAAATAATATTTAAAAGTCTCTTTATAAACCTAATCTAAGAAAATACTAGATATAATAGCTATATAGTTAGAGTTTTTAAATAGAAATGCTTAAGACCCTGAAAATCTAGCTATAATAGCTTTAGACTTTACTAGATTAAAAAGTTTTCTCTTTTCTCTTTAGTTTTTATAAAAGTGGAGCTAGTATCTGCTTTCTATAACCTAGAACCTAATAATTAGTAATAAAGCAATAAATTAATAATACTAGTTAGGCTAATAAGCTTAACTAAGGGGATTTAAGCCCTATCTTAGTTACTATATAGTTAATATTTATAGAATTAAGGAAATTATAGTATTATATTACTTATAAGAAAGAATAGAAAAAAGTCTATAAACCTATAGATAGAATAGAGGCTATAACTACTCCTAGCTATATTAAGAAGGAGAGCCTATATACTTATAGGAGAAATAAAGGCTATAACTACCCCTAGCCTATAATTTATAACTATTATCTAGAAAGAGAAAGAGGTTAAAGCTCTCTTTTTATCTATCTACTTAATTATTATAGATTAAATTGCTATATAACTCTTCTCTTTTATTATTAGATAATTTAAATATTAATAAACTTTAGTATTAATACTAATATTAAATTATAATAAATTATATTAACTACTTACTATATTATATCTAAGTAATACTCTAAGAAATCTAGAAGAGCTCTTAAAGTTAGTATATCTACTTTAAACTCTTCTAGCTCTAAGAACTATACTTTAAATATAAAACCCTTTAAGGAAGCTATATTTAAGAATATTCAGAAATAAGCCCTTTACTCTACTACTATAAATAATAATAGATCTGAAAAGTCTTTACCTTTATAGTTCTAAAGCACTAAGATTAGTTACTAGATCTATATTAGTGAGGATATCTATAATAAGTATAAGAATTATAAAGATATAGCTTCTCTTAGACTATAGAGAGTAAGCTTAAACTAGTAGCTAGATAAGGTTATATCTATAAAGGCTATTATTATACCTTTTATAAAAGACTTAGCCTATCTACTTACTATTAGTACTATAAAAGCAATTAAGGAATTAGCTAAAGCTATATAGAAGTAGTATACTACTGCTCTAATTATCTCTTATAGTCTAGAAGCTTCTAAGTTTATTAATAATAATATTTCTAACTTTCTTAAAGATTACCTATTCTATACTAAGCTTTATAAATAGAATAAGGAGAAGATAATTACTCTAATTAGCTAGCACTATATTAAAGCTTATTAGTAAATCTTTAAGAGTATTTCTACTTAATATAATAATTAGCTCTTTCTTAAAGATAACCTCTATAAGATATATAGTATTATAGATCTAAATACTTATCTAAACTCTAATAAGAAGCTTTAAAGTCTTATTTCTAGCCTAGAGATTAGTAATCCTAGATATATCTCTAAATTCCTTATTAAGATTAGTAACCTTTAAAATAGAGTAGCTAAGAGAAAACTATCTATACTATCTAATATAGAGATTAACTATATTATCTTCTACTACTTTTCTAAGTAAACTATAAGATATATTTTAAAGATCTTTTATAAGAACTACTAAAGTTTCCTTTTAGTTTCTTAGATCTAGATAGAGATTATAATTACTAGATAGATTTAGTCTTAATAGATATATATATAACTATAAAGTATTAGAGAGGATATTTTAGCTAGTATACTAGTTACTATACTTAAATATAAGTAATTAAAAGTATTATCTATAAAGGCTAAGTTAAAGGATAAGATAACTAGTACTTCTAATAAGAAGGTCTAGGTGGATAACCTTACTACCTGCTTTAAGAATATAGAGATTAAGCAGATTAGAACTAGATACTATACTAATACCTCTTACTATAACTATACTATTAATAAAGTTAGTATATATACTACTAATATAACTAATACCTAGCCTATATAAAAGCTCTTATAGTATAACTATTATAGTAGTAACTTTTATAACTATAGCTCTATATATAGAATATATAGCTATATACTCTTCAATCTAAGAGGAGGTAGTTACTTAGACTCTATAAGCTTTAAATCTTACTATTAGCTAAGACTTCTAAGATTTATAGAGACTATTAACTCTAATACCTACTATACCTATAATAAGAAAGGCTATCTTACTAGAGATTATAAAGCTACTAGAGCTTTCTCTAATATAAAGCTATACTTATTTTATAGAGGCTGCTAGTAAATTAGCGCTCTATAGGGTTCTCTCTATATCTAGATCTCTAATAAAGAGATTAATAAAGGCTACTAATAGAGCTAGTATAATCTAATAATTATTTCTTTTCTAATCCTTATAGCTAGTATAGATAAAACTAAGTAGCTAGAGACTAGTATCCTTACTCTTTATAGATACTTTCTAAGCTTTTAGGAAGTTAAGTTCTAGTTTAAGAGCTATAAGTAGTTTAATAAGCATATCTAATATACTATATAAGGGACTCTAAGACTCTTAGTCTCTACTTTAGCTATAAAGATCCCTTCTACTAGTATAGTAACCTTAGATGCTATCTATAATATTTTTAATATCTATATACTAGCTTCTAGCACTCTAGCTATAGTTCTCTCTATAAATATAAGTGTTAATACTATAACTAGATTATAAACTTAGAACTACTATATAATACCTTATTCTACTACTAGATCTAAGAAGAGAGTCTATATTATAGACCTAAATATAGCTTATTTTCCTACTCTACTTCTAGAACCTTATATTAAGGAAGTTATAGATAAGGATAAGGATACCCTAGTTAATAATAGCCTCTTAGAAGCTACTAAGACTCCTTAACCTAAATCTTTTATTATAATATTAGAGAGCTATATTCTTGCTAAAGACCTATAAGCTAAGCAAGCAGATAGAAAGGTTACTATCCTGAAATCCTTTCTTTACTAGGTCTAGTATAATTATAATAATATGATCTATAAGTATATAAAGCTAGTTATCTAGAACTACCTCTAGTATAATAGTAATTAATAGCTAGATATATTTATACTTATAGAGAGAGACTTACTTAGTTATATTATAAAAGCTCCCAGATTAAGTAGATAGCTTATATAAGAAATTAGATATTAGAATAATATATAAGTAAACCTAACCCTTATATCCTAGTATAAAGCACTCTTATAGGTAGAGGTTAGCACTATTAAGGTCTATATTTAAGTCTAAGTTTATAAAGAGGAGACTATAGCAGTTTAGATACTTTATAAAGTAGCTATACTAGACTAAGAGCAGGGTTTAGATATAATTCTCTTTTATCTAATATCCCGCCTAACCCCCTTTCCTTTAACTAGTATCTTTTACCCCTTTATAGATATAATTTATAGTTTCTAAGCCTTTATAAGTAGTTTAATACTTTCTATCTTTAGTTAACTACCTCTCTATAATATAGCAGGTATTAATATAATAGATATTATTCTACCTAGTACTTAGTCTAAGAAGAACCTTAATATACTAGTTACTTCCCTTAATAATTTAGTAGAGTGCCCACGCTATACTATAATTATCTACTAGTATAGAGTCCTTACTATATAAGACTTTATTATACTATACTTCTAGGTTACTATAAGGATTAGCTAGTCTATATACTTAGAGTAGTATAGGATTATTAATACTAGTATTACTATTAATATTATCTCTGAGAAGTATATTAGCTATAATAATATATAGGAGAGTATTATCTCTATATATCTTAGAGTCTAAGACTTTATAAATACTTAAGCTATAGTAACTTTTAAGGGTATAATAGTTAAGGATATCTATATTAGTAGCTATTATATATCTAATATTCCCTTCTTTATTAGTTTATATAGTAAGATATCTAAGAATATAATTCTTAGAGCTCTATTTATTATATATACTAGAATAATACTAAAATACTTACTAACTTAGATAATTAGTATCTTTTAGGCTAGTAATTAGAAGATCTATGCTCCTTTAATATTCTATACTTTAGATTCTACTAGTTACTTTACTACTATACTTTCTAATTCTACTAGCTTCTCTTATACTTAGTAAGCCTATTTAATTTCTATAAAAGAGGGAAAATAGAAGCTATTACTACTAATTCTAATATAGTAGCTAGCTTAGTAATTATAGAAATTAATAGATAACTAAGTAAGAGTCTATAACTATAGCTTTATAACTAGAAAGGCTAGCCTAGCCTATATATACTAGAAGAGGTAATACTAGTAGTAGAAGCTAATTTACTAGAAGGCTTTAACTTTCTAGTTTAAGAGAAATTAGAAGAGGATAAGGAGGTTTTAGTAATATTTAATAAAAATAGTAATACCTTCTATATAGTGCTTAAAGTCTCTCTTAAATAGGCTATTATACTAAGAATAGAAGTAATTATCTAGGCTATTTTAAAATTATAAAAATAAGCTTCTAGATACTAATTCTATAAAGATAAGTAGCACTTTAACTATTATAAATCTTTTTTAAAGGAGTTCTATAAATATTACTACTAAAAAAAGAGAAAAAAAGCTAACTATATAAACTCTAACTATATATCTAGCTATAAAATAGAGGAGGTTTTAATACTTCTAACTAATATTTTAAGTAAACCTCTCTTTTTTTAGAAATAAGGCAGAGATAGAGACTAGCTAATCTATTAGTAGAAGAAAGAGCTAATTTCTACTAAGCTATATAATAGCACTAAGCTTATATCTTTTAGAATAGCTAAGCACCTCCTTATATATAATAAGGCTACTCTTTTTAGAAACTAGAAAACTACTATTAGTATCTTTAATATAAGAAGATCTAAGTATATTAGAACTCTTAGCTATATAGTTAAGAGATTTAACTCTATTATTTAGAAGTATTATAAAGAGTAAGTAATATATAAGACTAACCTATTAAAGTTTATAACTAATAAAAAGCTTTAGTAACTTCTCCTATTTACTAAAATATATTTCTTACTCTTTATAAATCTCTTTAACTTAGAATAGGGGATTAGGTTTAATATAGCTAATATCTAGGTATACTATTAGTCTTATTAGAGAGAGAACCTCCTAGAAAAGGTTCTAATAAGAATTTAGAATAAGCTAAAAACTAATTATACCTATAATAATACTCTATCCTTTATATATAGAGAGGTTAATATAATATATAAAATAAAAGATAAGAAAGTCTAACTAGTTAATAACTTACTTTTTAATAGCTTAGTATCTAAGAAAGATCTAGAGTAAAAGTTAAAAGCCTAAGTAAAAGTAAAAGAGAACCTTAGACTAGCTTTAAAAAGCACTTTTATAAACCTTATCTAATTAAAGTTTTTAACTATTTCTAAGAGGGAGTAACTTATAGTAGAATAACTTAATAAGATTCTAGTAATAGTAGACTACCTTAACCTAAAAGAGAAGAAGCTTCTCTTTAAAGTTCTAAGTAATAGAGAAAAGGCCCTTATATAGAGTTTTAAGTATTATAGATCTATTTATCTATCTATAGCTCCTCTATAAGTAATTAGAGTTATCCCTTATAAAGCTTAGTAAGTAAGAAGTATACTAATCCTAAAAGCCTTAGAGAATAATATAATAATAATTTTAAAGGATAAACTAAAGAAGGGTATCTTTAAGTAAAGTTATATAGCCTACTAGAACCTCTTCTTTCTAGTTAAAAAGAAGGATAGAAAGATATATTTTATTAACTTTATAACTAAGATTAATACTATTACTCTATATAATATAGCTTTACCTCTATTTAGTAATAAGTTTTTAAAAGACTTTATAATATATTAGCTTCTCTTACTATTAGATTTCTTCTCTAGGTATAACTAAGTTCTACTAGATCTATATAGCTATAATATTATAACCTTTATAACACTAATTAGCCTCTTTTAGATATATACTCTGCTTTAAGAAGCTACTAATTCTATAGCTTAGTTTATAAGAGTTATAATATAAATCCTATATAACCTAATCTTAACCTGCTATAAAGCCTTTCTTAATAATATAGCTATTAAGAGCCCTACCTTAAAGTATAATAATAAAGAAGTTCCTAGTTACTCTAAACTATATAGATATATCCTGAAATATATCTAGAATATTAATAAGGTTCTTATTAATATTAAATTAGCTAGCTATACTATTACTATTAAGAAATTATAGTAGGCCTAGTAATCTATTACTATTATAGAATATATTTATAGTACTAGTAGCTAAAAGCTAGAAAAGTTAAAGATTATTAAGATTAGAAAATAGAGGGTTTATAATAACCTTACTGATCTTAGATCCTTTCTTAGTATTATAATATTCTATTAGATTTAGATTTAGGGATTTTTAGCTATAGCTAGGCTCCTTATAGTACTCTTAAAGAAGGATATACTATTTAAATAGAACTAGCCTTAATAGTTAGCTATAGATACTTTTAAGAACTAACTTATCTCTACTTCTATTCTTATTAGGCTTAACTATAGCACTAATATAGGTAAAATCTACTTTATAGTTAATACTAGCAGCCTTAGTTAGGGTACTATTCTTAGTTAATATATTAATAGTAAGTATATAGTCTCTAGATATAAGAGTAGCTTATAGGCTAGTATAGAGCTAAACTATAATACTAGAAAGAAGGAGTTAAGGGGTATACTTAAGGCTCTTAAATAAGTTTGTTTTTATCTCTATAGTTACTACTTTATACTAGAAATAGATACTAAGACCCTTATTACTTAGCTTAATAGTGCTACTTCTAACCTATCTAAAGCTTTTATTATCTAATAGATCTTATAGATTTATATATTTAACTTTAAAGTTAAGTACCTATTTAGAAGCTAGAATATTATAGCTAATAGATTATTTTATAAACCTAGCAAACTATTAGATAAGCTTAACTAGAATACTAAAGGAGAAATTAATAACTAAATTAATAAGTAAATCTTCTTTATAGATCTAATTACTGTTTCTTTTTTTAATAAAGTATAAGTAGATAGAGATAGAGTCTACTCTGCTAAGATCCTTACTATTAAAGTTAATAATATCCTATAAGAGTCTCTAAGGCTTATAGATATCTCTAATACTATACTAGATAGCTCTTTATACTAGAATTACTATTTATACTAAATTACCTACTATTTTAGTATTTTAAGATAGCTAGAGAAGATTAAGTCTAGTCTATACTATAAGTTTAAGGAGGAGGCTAGGAAATTCTTCCTAAAAGATAAGTTATTATTTATATATCTAAGTATATATAAGCCTACTCTATAATAAGTTATAGATAATTTACAGACCTAAACTAAGCTTATTATAAAAATATACTAAGAGAGTAGATATAAAGGATATAATATAGTTATTAAATAGTTAGCAGAGAGGTATTACTAGTATAGCTTCTACTAATAAGTTAGTAAATAAGTCTAAATTTATAAAGATTATTAGAAGTATAGGTCTAGGTATATAGATAACCCTCACTGTTTCTTAGTGCTCTTAGAGCTACTGTTTACTTATATAGTATTAGATATATAGAAGGTTAGTAAATAGGATATAGTTAAAGCTTAGTGCTTCCTAACTAGATAGGTAGAGGCTTAGTAGATATAGTAAGCTAACTCTCACTTTATTACTAAGTTTATATAGAAGGATATTATTTATTACTATAGGCTCTATAATATACTTATTATTAATAGAGGCTCTAAAAATAAGGATATAGTTATTAAATTTAATTATAAGTATAGGCTTAAGCAAAAAGTTACTACTATCTATAACCTATACACTAATAGCACTATTAAGGTTAGCTACTAGACTATTATATATGCTCTTACTACTTAGATAAAAAATATAGATAAGAACTTCTAGCTATCCTTCTAAGCTACACTATTTACTAATAGGACTTTTATTAGAGCTTTAACTAGCTATAGCTCCTTCTACCTACTTTATAGATATAAAGCTATAACCTTAATAGAGATATCTACACTAACCTAAAAAGTGCTAGTATAAAACTAGGTAATAATATCTAAGGAGGAGCTTCTTATATAGATAAGAGCTTTTAAATAGCTTAATAAAAACTATATTACTATATAGAAGATAATTACAGCCTAGTATAAGCATATTATAAATAGGTTTAATTACTAAAGATATTATATCTTATATAGCTAGAAATTAGAAATAGGTAACCTTATTTTAGTATTTAATATTAAATAGTATATAGATAAGTTTTTAGATACTAAGCTTAACTACTAATAGAAAAGCCCCTTTAAGATCTATTTAAAGGCTTCTAATAACACTTTATATTAGCTTAAAACCCTTATAGGGAAACCCCTTTATAGATTAACTTATACTAGAAACTACTTAAAGAAGTTTATTAAGATTTTAGAAGGTTTTTAGAAACTAAAAGATATTAACTAATATAGACTTAACTTTATAGACTAACTTAATAAGATTTACCCTACTTATAGTTATTTCTATTCTAATAAAGGTAATAAAGAAGAAGTAGAGAAACCTTTTACTAACTCTAATAATACTAACCCTCTATTAATAAGTAATCTAGATAGCAATATTTTATAGTAGATTATATACTTAGTAGTATATTTATAGGCTTTAAAGGAGGCTCTTAACTAGATAAGAGTAGTATAAAAACTTTATATAGAGCTTTAGCTATTTAATTTAGTTAGAAATAGTTAGTATACTAAGATAGGAGAGAACTCTATATGACCTGCTAGAACTAGTGCTACTATAGAGAAATAGACCTTTTTATATCTATAATAGGTAAGGCTTATACTCTTAGAGATAGCTTTACTATACTTTCTATTTTAATTACTTAACTATAATTCCCTAGCTTAGTATATTAGAATAGATTATAGAGATAATACTAAGGCTAGCCTACTTATATCTATATTATTCTGCTTACTATATAAGTCTGCTCTTATATTCTTATAGTTCTAATCTTACTAGTAATAGTAGTATCTAGTCTAAGCACTATTATTATATTAGAGATTATATTGCTAAGGTTACTGCTATGCTTATAGCAGGTCCCGCTATGTAGAACCTATTAGAAGTATACTATGACTCTCCTAGTAATTAGTGTGCTCTGTTTCTCTCTATTACTGCTTAGATATTCTACGCCTTATTCTAGGAGATCTCTCTTTACAGCCTCCTGCCTTAACTAGATAGCCTGGCCTCCCACTTTAAGCACTAGGTCCCAGCTTATTATTACTTAAAAAGTCTTTAAGTTATAGTTTAACTTTAATAGTTTAGCTATATCTATAATACCTAGCTAGTTATTTTTATACTATTTCTAGATTAGACTTCTATACTTAGTGCTCTAAGAGGGGTATATCTCAACGCAATATTATATTATTTTATATTATCTATCTGCTCTTCTTTAGTTTCTGCTTCTATAGTAATTATTTATTTATTTTATATTTATAATAATATTTTTGCTTTTAAACTAACTATTTGCTTATCCTCTTATATAACTATAGCCTTATATAGGTAGTTAGGTTAGTAAGTTTCCCTAGCTATAAATAGTTATATTACTAAAGAAACTAGAGATAAAAGAACTCTCCTATCTATATTTTAAGGTGCTCTACTATATTAGAAAAGTATTATTATAGCTAGTTAATTTTACCTAATTTACTAAGACTTTGTGCAATTTTTCCTGGTTTTTCCTGATTTCTCCTATATTATTTTATATAGAATATATATATTAAAGTATTTTAAGGCTAAATAAGGAGGATTTTATTTATTAATTTATATTTTTAGGTCTATAAAGACTGCTAAGGATATAGAATATTATATTAGGTCTTTCTTTTTCCTGCTCTTTTCCTTTAAACTCTAGTTAGGATTTTAAGCTGCTCTCTCTTATTAGAAATAGAGATATCTAAATTAGCTAGAAGGTAACTAGTAAGGATAAATAGTAACCTAAACTTATACTCCTTTAGCTAAGTTTTATAGTATTTTGCTATAGTTTTAAATTCTAGATAAGTTATTCTAGACCTCTCTATAGTTTACTAGTTAATCTAGAACTAGGTAACTACTTCCTTAAACTTACTACTCTATTACTCTAGATTATCTATACTATAGCTAAAAGCCTTATAGTTTTTTTTAGAGTTAAAGAAATACTTAGAATCTTATTTATAGTAAAGATAGTTAGTATAAGTATTACTAGGTATACTTATATACTTAAAGTATAGCTTATAGATCTAAGTTCTAGTAGCCTTATTATAGAGAGAGTAAGTATATAGCTTATAACTACTATAAGGAACTATATTATAACCTCTATTAGCTTAAATATAAAAGCTATAGCTAATCTTAGATCTATTAGAATTAATTATCTTTGCTAGCTAAAGTTTAAAGGTATCTATAATTACTAAGGTAATAAAGATATATCTATAAAATAGTAGTTCCTTTTCTATTATACTTTAGTAATAAGAGTTAGTATAAGCCTCCTAGAACTAATAAATAATAATCTTATAGTTATCTAAAAGCAGGACTTTTATATAGAAGTCTACTTTCTAGTATAGCTAGAAAGGTTCTAGAAGCTTAAGTAAATATTATATAAGGGATACTATAACCTATATAAGAAGGTTAGTAAATATATAAAGTAAGAGCTAAAGGAGTAAGTTTACTTACTATAAAGAAGTTAATAAAGAGCTTAATATATAGAGGGAAGTTATAGTTTCTCTTATTAGAAACTAGTTTATTTATAAGAAGCTAGAAGATATACTTTCTTAGCTAAGTTAGTATATAAGAATTATTAGGATTTCTAATAGAAGCTATAACTAATAAGTACTAAAAAAGGCTTAAGGTTATACTTTATAGATATAAAAGAGGGATTACTATTTCTATTATATTATAGAAGAAGAAGAGAAAGCTAGAGAAAGCTAGAGGAGGTCTAGTTATATAATCTAGTTATTCTACCTCCTACTAAATTATTTATTTAAAGGGTTAAGCTTTTCTTATAGTGAAAATTAATTAGATAAGAAAAGAAGTTAACTCTTATAACTGCTTCTTCCTGCTACCTATTTTTATTTTATCTCTTTATTCTAGTTAGTTAATAATTAGTAACTAGTAGCCTGCTCCCTTTAATCTATATATAAATAACTACTTTATCCCTCTTAATATAAATAGATTTAACCTATTAATAATTAATTTAATATTATAGCTTAGCTTAATTTATAATCTAAGCTCTCTTTATAGATACTTAACTATAAATTCCTGCTCTAATCTATACTTACCTATATATAACTCTCTCTTTATAATATTATAAACCTTTATGCTTCTATACTATTTATATAACTTTTTCTCCTTACTAGAAGCCTTAATTAAGTCTATAATTACCTCTATTTACTCTATTTTTAATAATATCTTTATCTAAGAGTTCTCCTACTAAGATTACTAATATTTAGGTTAAGGAGATATTTCTTATTACTACTTTAGAGAAGTTTTCTTAGAAGTAAGATAAATAGGATAGTAAGCTCTTAGAAACTATAATTATACTTACTAACTTTACTCTTTTTAGAAGAACCTTAAATATTCTAGCTATAAGAATTAATAAGTAGCACTTAGCTAGATAAGTGCTTTCTTTCTGCTTTTAATTTCCTTTTAAGCTAAATAAGAACCTTAAGTATAAAGAGCTTTAATAGCTTTACTTTAGTATCTCTATAGCTTAACTCTATATTTATCTCTAATAGTTTTAGCTTACTAGATTTTAATAACTAGACTAGACTAAAGGGAATAAAAGAGGGCTAGCTATTATAGTTAACTTATTTAATCTATAAGAAACTATTTAGACTAAGACTTTTCCTTTAACTTCTAATATAGAGACTAGTTTCTAACTTCTTACTTATAATCTCTCTAATAGAATTAGCCTTATTAAATAATACTATATCTTTATTAATACTAAGATTAAAGATAGTAGAGCTACTATATAGAAAAGCTAGCCTATTATACTTATTCTCTAATTACTAGCTAAGAAAAGTATTAGTAAAAAAGTAGTTTTTTATTCTATCTTACTTATTAACTAACTTTTAGGCTTTTCCTACTTCTATAATAACTTCTAGTATAATAGGAAAATAGAGTTATATCTTAAAATACTAATTAGATCTATAATAGCTATCTATAAGCCTCTTAATAGTATAATATCTATTTTTAAGTGCTTAGTTAAAGTTATCTATATACTCTAACTCTAAGAAGAGTAGCTATAAATATTAGATATACTCTGCTTTAAGTAGCTTTACTACTATATATAACTAGAGTTAGCTAAGTACTAAACTAGTTCTTTTTTTAAAGAGATCTTTAATATATAGATAAATTAAATTACTTCTAAGTTCTATAGGAGGGATCTAGAGGCAGATAGTATAGTTTTTCTAACTCTATTAAGAACTACTAATAGGGCTAAGTATATTAAAAAGATTATCTCTCTGCTATATAATAAGAAGATTTAAAAGATAATTTATACCTAGAACTTTATAGTCTCTAACTTTATATTTATAGATAGATTATTCCTAATATAGCTCTATTTTAGATATCTTAAAATGCTTAACCTTAACTTTAAAGTATTTATACTTAATATTTAAGTTATAGAAGCTTTTATACCTATTAATATATCTTTTAAGCCTCTTATAAACCTAAATCTAAGTCTATCTAAGAACTATAATACTAGGGTGAGAGATATTATTAATAATTACCCTATAGTTAATATTATATAGAACTATACCTACTAAAATAGGATTATTACTACTATATACTAAGAGAATAAATAGATAGAGGAGA
The DNA here is from genome assembly GCA_036785495.1 of Colletotrichum neosansevieriae. Taxonomy (NCBI): domain Eukaryota; kingdom Fungi; phylum Ascomycota; class Sordariomycetes; order Glomerellales; family Glomerellaceae; genus Colletotrichum; species Colletotrichum neosansevieriae. The sequence continues at coordinate 22,673 of JAVHLV010000554.1, forward strand.
GAGCCTTTAACCTTTATAATAATAAGCCTTTTCTTTACTTAGATTATAGCTCTTACTATATTAATAACTTTAGATAACTAATCTATATTAATAACCTTTATAGTAGCCTAGAACTCCTAGTTATAGGTCTAGTTAGTAATCTGGAACTATTAAAGAATAAGATAGAGGAAAAGAGAGTATCTAACTAGTATATTAAGTTAAGTTAGAATACTATACTATTTTTATAGATCTAATTCTACTATAGGTTTAATATAACTAGAGGATAGACTAAGTAGCCTCTATTAGTTACTTAATACTATCTTACTTATCTCTATAATATTTAAGGGAAACTAGTAATAGAAACCTATCTTAAAGTAGAAGAGATATATTACCTCACTAAGTTTAATATATATAGATTAGGCAAATATATATAGATCCTAAAAAGATAAGTTATCTAGTAGATAAGAGCAGTACCCTCTCTTAGTAGGTACTAGATCTTAATATTATTAATTATAGATATCTATTATAATCTACTTACCTAGTTAGATATTACTATCTTTTATATTTAGTATAGTAGTAACTACTAGATAATAATAGTAGTAAACTAGAAAAGAGGAACTACTTACTATACTAACTTAATTTAGAGTAGAGATTTTAATAAACTATTTATAGAGGTTATAGAGAATCTCTCCTAGTACTATAAGCTTCTTAGAGCCCCTATTAATATTTATACCCTCTTTTAGAAGAATATTATAGTTAGATTCTAGCTCTAATAGTAGGATTTATAGATATATAGTCTTAGAGTAGTAAATTAGATTAGAGCTTATATTTATAAAAGTGTTATTAATAGTATAGTATTAATAGTAGCTATAAAAGGGGTAGTAAGAAGGAATTAATTCTAAATTATTACCTAGTATATCTTAAAGATTATTACTAAGTTTATAAAATACTCTATACTCTATAGTAATAAATCTTTATAAATACTCTAAGTAAACCTCCTTATAGTAGAGTTATATAGTAATACTAGTAAGATATAGCCTCTAGTATCTAGAATACCCTCCTTTCTACCTCTTCTTAAAGTATTAAAGCTTTCTATAAGAACTTTTACCTTATATTATATAGAAGGCTAGGTTAGCAAGCTTAATAGTAGGAAACCTACCTCTTATTACTCTAGCAGGGCTAGCTTTTATACTATTATAGACCTAGACTTACTAGCTTTTAGTTTTTATAGCACTCTGCTATCTTCTAGTAATAATAACTCTAGCCTTATAGATCTAGATTTAATCCTATCTAACTCTTTTATTTTACTAGCTAGACTGCTTAATACTAGATAAAATATAACCCCTTTATACCCCTCTATTCTAGCACTATACTAAACTATTATTACTAGGAAATATCCCCTATATCTAGCTTTATTTAATATTTTTAAGCCTACCTATAATAGTTATAAGAACTATATTATAGAGCAAGTTAATTACTAGTAATAGATTAAAGATAATATCTCTAAGAGTAACTATAGCTACTATCTTTTATAGCTGCTTAGTTAGTATAGTTAGGGATAATATAAGTAAGATTTAGATTAGAATAAGGCTTATAAGCTTATAGAAGATAGGCCTAGATAAAGAAAGCTAGAATAGTATAACTATAAAAAGAAGTGATCAGGTCTATAATAACCTAGAAAGAGTAATTAAGTAGTATAGAGATTACCTTTTTCTTTATAAATAGTAGTTTTTATTTATATAATTTTTCTTTAATATATAGTCTTTCTCATAGAACGTTAAGGTAAAACTATAGAGGATAATTAAGATAGAGCAGTATAGATAGCCTAGTTTAGAGGGTGCCTAGATAGGTATATTAGTTAGTATAGTATAGTAGAACTTTTTATCTTATTAAGGGTAGAGAGGAGAATAGAGGAGAATTATTAGTTAGTATTACTATAGTTTATCTTATTATTTAGAAGCTTTTATTACTTTTACTTAACAGTTTATATCTATAATAAGGTTATTATACTTAGAGAGATCCTTTCCTTTATTCTAGAGCCTCTAGATATAAAGCTATAATATTATAATATTCCTGTATAAGTGTGTGGGAGTGTGTGATTTTGTTGTTTTTATCTTAAGGTTCTCAGCCTGTTTTAATATAATATATCCTTTACCTAGCACTTTAGGGATTAATAATACTAATTTAACTATATAGATAAAAATATAAAAGAATAATATATAAAAAAGAGGAGTAAAAGAAAGAGCAAGCTTCTAAATAGTATATATATATAGAGAATAAGTAACTATATAAATCTAGATAAAAGCTATAGCCTCTAAACCCTTCTACCTTAACTATAGTAGTAATACTAATATGTAATAAGAGAACTATAGCTAGCCCCAGTAATAGCTTTACCTCTCTATAATAATATTATTATAGTAGACACCTAGTAACTAATATAGCATTACCTAGAAGATACCATATATAAAGCTAGAATATTTTACTATTAAGTAGTTTAGGTATATCCTAGAGTTAGCTATAAAACTTTAAATATAAGAGTAAGTAAGGTAAGAGAGTACCTAATTTAGCTAGTTAATTATAAAAATATTAGTTATATATAGCAAACACCCTATCTAATTCTAACTTTATAAACTAATATTTAACTTTCTAGGTAAATTATAACTAAATATCTATTATATTTAGCTTAATATAGTATATATTAACTAAACACTAGAGTTAGCAGAGATAATATCTATAAAAATAATTACTAGGCTAAGATATTTAAAAAAGCTATATAAATCTTTATATAATTAATAATTTTATTTTAGTAAAAATATAAGTTAGACTAAAAAGAATATAAAGCCTATATAATACTATATAAGTCTAAAGTAATAAGTAAAATTAGTAGTAAGCAGTAATACCTAGATATTATTAAGCTATAGATTAACTAGCTCTAAGAAGACCTATAGTTCTTATTACTATAGACACTTTAGAAATCAAATCTCTATCCCTAAGTATTATTTATCACATAGAAGGGAGAGCTACTAAGCCAGGACATTAACAATATTAGCCTGCTGGCTCATAATCCCTTGCTTCTCAGCAACTATATCCACTTTTGCAACTGGTTTCACGACGCGGTCATTGTTAATGAGCGCAGGAAAGCAGACTCTCTAGCCAGATGACTTATATTAGCAGAGGCTGAAAAGCTTGCTGGAGCGCAGCGGTATAGTCGGTCTCTAGTGGACGCTGCTGATAACTCTTCTCGGCGCCGCCCGCTACTGGGAGACCAGCAAGGATAACATCACGGACCGTGTCTATAGCATCATGCAGGTGTTCCGATTTAGGCTGGGCAAGTCGCGGCCAGGTTACGATCCCAACGGCAAGTACTCGCCGTCTGATCTCGAAGACGAGCTGGGCGAGGAACTGCTGCGTCACTAGCCCATTAGGAGCCAGATGCATGTCTTCGAGGGCCCCCCTCAGCTGGGTAAGGGTTGGAGGGTCGCGCACGACTCGCAGCCGACGCGCTGGCTACATCGGGTCCACGAGACATACGGGCAAGGCAAGAGTGCCCTCGACGGCATGTCTTGCAAACCTCGGCTGTCAGCTGTTACCTTGGAAGGCAACCGTTAGGGTCAGTTCAACAGCAGTACCCAGAGGCCTGAGGTCATTTGCCCGCGCCGCAGCTGTGTAGGAAGGACTGTCAAATTGGGCGTAATTTGTCAGATTGTAGGGTCCGGAACGCGCAGTGCGAGTCGGGCGCGACGTTAGTCCGGCTCCGCGCGCGGGCCCGAAGCGGCCCGGGCACGCTAACTATAACCAGGGTGCACACAGGAAAAAGGGGTTAGGACACGCCCAAATAAGGGGGAATATATAGAATAATATATATACTATAGTATTATAAATATATATATAATTATACCTAATTTAATAATTAATAGTCTAATATATACTATATTACTATAAATATTACTCTAATACCTTAATTATAAGATAATAACTACTATAACTCCCTATTAGCTATATAGATATAGTAATTAGATCCTCTAAATTAACCTCCTATATATAAAGGTATCTAGCTTTAAGCTATAGAATAGTATTAACCTATATACTACTATTCTAAATATAGATAGTATACTTTAAAGCTGCTTTAGAGATAAGGTTATAGAGCTAATAGTTTTAGATATTTCTAACTACCCTATAAGTAAAGTAGTAAATAGTATAGTAGTTATACTACTAAGTAATAATATAACCACTATATATATTAATATAATTATAGACCTATTAAAGGCAAATTATAAGCTATACTAGGCTTACTAAGTAGACTATATATTTAGAGATAAGTATTATAAAGTATATAAAAAGCAATAATATATACTCTAAAACTAGATCTATAATAATATCTATCTAGATCTCCTATATTTATACTATACTATAAATAAAAGTATTAACTACTAGATATATATACTCTATAAGAGTATTAGTATTAACACTTATAAGTATAAGGCTATAGCTAGAAGTAGCTATACTATAATCCTAGACCTCCTAGTATATAAGAAGCTACTTATAAAGTATAATATAGAGAAATAGCTTATAAAGTGGAAGAAGGCTATTACTAAAGTATAGACTAGCAGCTTTATATAAGTAAAAAAGCCTAACTAGTAGTTTATAGACTTTATAATAGCTCTTAGTAATAGTAGTTTAGATATCTAGATCTATATATACTAAATAATAGTATAATTATATATAAATATTAGCTTTCTTATTATAAAAGATATACTAAAAGATATCTAAGTTACCCTTAATATATTTAAAATAGCTAATCTATATACTAAAATAGACTAAGAAGTATTTAGCTCTACTATACTAGTAGATAATAAGAATACTATATCTAAAAATAACTTAGAAATATCTAAGAAGTAAAGATATACTATATACTAAGTATATAGAGAAGAGTAACCTATAGCACCTAAAGGCTATAAAAGAGTATCTATAACTATATAAATAACTAATAAAAAGGGCCTCTATCTAGCCTACTATAGCTACTACCTCTTAGTAAAGTGCTAGATTATATTTAAAGAACTATACCTAGAGTACTTTTAGAGAAGCAAATCTCTCTATTACTTAGTAAAGAAGTATATTAATAATAATAAGAAGCTTATAAAGTATATTTATAAGCTTAAACTAAGCAGCAAATAGTATATAGAGGATAAATAACTATATAGCTACTATAGAGAGACTATTAAATCTATATTTTATATATAACTAAATAACTACTAACTCTATAACTCTGCTATTCTAGACTCTAGAGTAATAATATATATATTTAATAATACTTTATAGTTTACTATACTTACTAGAGTAGCTCCTAGTAACTTTTTATAGATAGATATATACTAGGTTTCTATTAAGGGATATAGTATAGTTAATATTAAGGTAAAGGGGTATAGTAGAAGTATAATATACCTATAACTATATAATATAGCGCTCTGCTATAGGTTTATAAGTAACCTTATATTACTCAGAAAGCTATACTAGTATAGTATCTAGTAGGATATAAGTCTATAAAATAACTATCTTTAAAGATCAGATTATACCTACCTCTAAATATTAGATAAGAGGTATTACTAGCAGGTTCTTAAATATAGAGAGATCTCAGAGAGTATACTGCTGCAGGGTAAAAGGAAAGAGGCAGGTGCTATATTCCTTATAAGCACTCAGCAAACCCTAGCTAAGCACTATATATATATATATAATATAATAATAAAATAATAACCTATTTATAGTAATACTATAATATAGCACTAGCACCTTAGACACCTAGGCCTAGAAGCTATTTAATATCTCTTAAATAGCATAAGAGAAGTTTATCTTATTTAAGGAGATAAGCCTATTATAATAATTAACTATAATACCTATAGTATAAGTAAGGTTTGCTACTAAGTATAATAAGTGCTAAAAGAGTCTATTAAGTATATAGAGCTAGGTAAGTATATTATCCTAGACTTCTATAACTATAATAAAGGCTATAAAGAGTATTGCTTAGTACTGCTTATAATAAATTAGCCTATAATATATACCTAGAACTTCTACCTTATATAATAAGGTATAGATAAGCTTTTTATAGTAATTAAGGACTACTTAATAATACTCTTAATATAGTATAGAGTATATATAAAGGCAATTAAAATAGACCTTAAGCTTATAAAGTATCTATATATTATTATAGCTATTAAAGTATAAGATATCTACCTTAAGCTCTCTACTACTAATACTTAAGTATAAAATAGCAGAGCAGAATAAGTTAGTGCTATAATTAAAAAGCATATAAAAGCTATAGCAATAAATATAAAGCTACTAGATATACTATAGTCTAAGATAATAAAGTTATCTACCTATCTATATAACTATATATCTATAGTAGTAAGAGGCTAGTAAACACTCTATAAGCTATTCTATAAACACTTTTAAATAAGTAAGTCTACTAACTATATATACTCTAACCTCTTATACCTATATATCTATAGCTATAAGGTATTTACTATAATAAAGAAAGCTTAACTTAAGTAATAATACTATAAGAGGCTTATACTATATATATTTATTAGC